>JADNYI010000449.1:0-26347 GCA_015501065.1 Infundibulicybe gibba | reverse complement strand
TCATTCCGTGCTTGTAATACCCTGGTGGACGCATCTATTATTATGTTGTCTGAAAATTCTCTACTCCCAGAGGAGACATGTATTCTACATTTTACAAGAAAAAGTGGATTTAGTAGTGATTGCTTGTAGACGAGTGAGCATGTTTATATTTCGTCACATAGTAACCAGGGAGTCCCGCATGTTTTTTCTTCCGCTTCAAGCCATCAATCAGACCGTCCGGCAGCAATGGGTACGTATTGTGGTTTACATATGGACCCTAAGATATTGTATGGGTCAATCAATCAATACCCTGTGAGTGGGCAATACGTACGAAATCGTACACAAAAGGTCGACTTTGGGTTGCAGCAAAAAGCCGCGAGCTTTCTAGGACTAAGGAGTATACAGGCGAAGGGTCATTGCCTGGAGCATAAACACTCCACCCCGTGTTCGGAGAGCGCACGTCCCAAATCGAGATTACGCTATGACGGGCTGTTCCAGCTGCGATGTGGCTGGAAAAACCACCAACAAGAAATTGAATAAATGGATTCGTAGGACCGTGGGTCGGATAATGTCAGTACAGGCCGGAGCGGAGCGGGTCCACGAGGCGATAATGCATGTACCCGTGATGATGAACGCAAATCATAGCAGCGTGCTTGACCATCAAACCAACCAGAAACGATTATTTGCGGGGAGGCTCCCCATGGGGATGAGAGCGGGGCACGGGCAATTCCGTAAACAGCGGAGGAGGATAGCGTGTCATCAGTACAGGAGGTCGTCAAGACGGCGAAAGGTGATTGGGAGAGCCGGTCGCTAGTGATGGCGTGCACAGTCAATGGGGTTTTGGATGACGTTCCAAAAGCTGCGTATGGTCCAGAAGAATGTGTGGTGAGGTGTGATGCCCAACCTCGGCATTGAAGATCTATAGAACCGGCAACAAGGCTCGGCGTACTCGTGTTAATCACGGACGCACGGCCATTTGAGGATAGAGATAGTAAGGTATTTCCTGCTGATGAAAGGCTCTCCACGAAATCTCCAGTCAAGGAGATATCCTCCGAGATCGAGCCAGTAAAGACGGTGATTCGGCCGGTCCTATAGGACGGAGCTGAATTCTCTCGACGTCACCATCTTGGTAGGCCATATAAAGTGTGTCGTTTGATCCATGATCATCGATAAATGTGATACTAGTGATGTTGCGCTTCTGTCCGTGATTACCAACTAATGGAAACACACCCTCAAGCTTGACAGGTGGCGACCCTCCGTTCTCGGAGTGCCCAAATGTATAAGAATGGATATTGCTTCCAGCTGCTATGATTAACCGTTTGGTGTTAATTGCTAAAAGCGGCTGAACTCTCCCCTGCCATGGACGAGAGAGGGGACGGGCCACAAATTCGGAGCGGGACCAGGAGCGGTCGGCCATGAATTCGTACCTTACGCGTTCCTTGGGTGACCATAAGGCTATCGATTGGGAAAGACTTGAGGAAGGACGGCGGTTGGCACGTAAATAGCATGACCATCCTAATTCAGTGACCTATCAAGGAATTAACAAACGACAGGCATCTGAATATTAATGTCATGACGGACCATGTCAGTAAACGCCCGGCAACATGAGGAGAGCACAGCCAGTTCTGTCGCCGAAAGATGATAAAATATGAGAATGAGGACATCCGTCGGCAGGTGAATGATGTTCATAGTGGTAGACGGTCTCCAGTTTAGCAGCCCCAGCAGTTTTTGTATGTAAACCGGAGAAAGATGCACAGCCAGCGGGTTACAAGGCCATCAGTTCGTTCATTGTAAGGGTCCGATCGGGACTGAGTTGACCACGAGGCGGCCATCAATTTGTGGGAATGCCGCACTTTCCGCTTCCAACAATATTATTACGGTCACCGTCTCTAAAGTCCACACAAACGCATTCTCGTCATCGCCACACTAACTCGGGACATGCGCAGAGATGTCCGCATCCTTCTCGTTGGTGACGGTCGGCTCAAGTAGCTCCCAGGCTTTGTATTTTGTTGACAATACTTGTTTTAGAGGGTGTTGGAAAAGCACAATTGTCACTTCCTTGATCAAGGAATCATATGTTGCTCACGTAGGATCTGGCATTGATTGCTCAAGGCAACTTGTATTGAATAGGCTTTCGACGGGTTTAGGTCCAGCACGTCGTCCCAGAGGTCACCATTCCTCCAGAGGTTACCCAGAGAACGTCACGACATATATTGTTGATTCAGGAGGTATGTAAGGGTGCATCAACGCGTCTGTGCGGCAAAAATATATTTTTTAATTGCGACTACTCAAGCGGGACCTCAAGACCGACCACACTTGGAATCTGAAATCCGCAAAGCCCATGTCATCTGTGTTGTGTATTCTATCGACAACCCAAATTCGTTTGACCGAATACCAACTTATTGGCTTCCCCACTTTCGCCAACTGGGTGTTAATGTAAGCAAACTTGGCACCTGTTCACTCATATCTGGCCAACTCCCGTTCAGGTGCCCGTGATTCTAGTCGGTAATAAGATCGATTTACGTGGTGGGAGGTCACAAATGAAGCATTGGAGGAGGAGATTATCCCTATCATGAACGAATTCAAGGTGCTTCAGATATTCCATTTAATCTCCAGTGAATCCTGACTGCGGCCAGGAAGTTGAAACTTGCGTGGAATGTTCTGCCAAAATGCCCTTGAACGTATCCGAAGTCTTCTACTTTGCTCAAAAAGCCGTGCTTCATCCGACAGCACCGCTCTACGATTCTCGAGACCATGTTTGCCGAAACGTTCATGTTTTCTCGTCCGGGAACCTGATGATTCGTTGTAGGTCTTGAAGCCTGCCTGTATTGCAGCCCTCAAGCGAATTTTCAAACTTTGTGATGCTAACAAAGATGGTATACTCGACGCTTCTGAACTCAATGAATTCCAGGTGGGTCTGTGTTCAACTCGGCCTTCGATTATGAGTGAATTTAGCTACTAGCGGAAATGTTTTGACGCGCCACTCCAACTCCAAGAACTGGAAGGAATCCGTGAGATGGTTCAGGAGCATGCGGATGGAGGTGTTCGGGATGGGGGATTGACGGAGGCCGGTTTCCTATATCTTCACACTATTTTTATCCAACGGGGCCGCCTGGAAACAACATGGACAGTCTTGCGGAAATTTGGGTATGCGGAGGACCTGAGACTTACAGAGAGTTCTTATCGCCCAAGTGCGCTTTTTTTCTCCCTCTTGAAATTGCCGATCCTGATCCACACTAGATTTGACGTGCCACCTGATTGCTCAGTGGAGCTTAGTCCCATGGGGTATCAGTTTTTCACAGATATATTTGAGACATTTGACAAGGTGCGTGTAATAATGATTACTCTCGATTTTGAGTTATTCAACACCATTCGAGGACCAAGATGGTGCTCTCAAGACCGTAGAATTGGAGGAAGTTTTCAGCACATCCCCGGCAACCCGTGGGCTAACCAAAAATTCCCTGACACCACCTTGTCTGATGATACGGGAGCAGTCACACTTCAAGGGTGGTTGGCACAGTGGAGGTGAGTGACCAGATTCACCAAGCCTTTTATTTCATTGAATATCCTAGTATGACCACATTGTTAGACCACCGAACGACTTTGGCTTATCTTGCCTATCTCGGCTACTCCAACGAACCTAGGACGAGTGCGTTGCAGGTTACCCGGCCCCGTAGAACTGATCGTCGCAAAGGCAAAGTGACCAGAAATGTCTTCCTGTGTTATGTTTGTGGGGCTGCTGGATCCGGCAAGACTTCACTATTAAGGGCTTTTGCGGGAAAACCCTTTAGCGACAACTACGAGCCAACCCGGAAGATGATTAGCGTTGTAAACTCGGTTGACATTGACGGCTCAGAAAAATATCTTGTGGTAAGGTTATTTATTGATCCAAAACTGAATTCTGGTGTTGATCATCCTAGCTTCAAGAATTTGGCTCCAGATATGAAGCAGAAACCCTGCGTAATTCGAAGAAAACAGACATGCCCGATGTCATTGTCTATGTCCACGATTCAAGTGACACGAATTCGTTCTCATATATTAGCAATCTGAGGGTTCGGCTTTTCATACCGCCCTTCTCTTGCTCGTCTCACTTTGACGAAATATAGCAACAATATAGTCCAGACCATATCCCCACACTATTCGTGGCCACCAAATCTGACCTTGACCTTGCTCTCCAGGTAGGTCTTGGTGTATCATGCCTATTATTTGATTGAATTTGTTTCAGCGGCATGAGGTAACAACAGACGTCTACTGTAGACGACTAGGTCTTCAAGTCCCAGTCGCAGTGAGTGTCAAAGCGGGACAAACTGCTGACGTCTTCCATGCTATCTGCAGCATAGCAATGAACCCGTATGTAGTGCATCCATTCTGGCTCTCACGAGGAACCTGATAATTCGTGAACTTGCAGTCACACGGCTATCCCTGGAGGTGCAGATCGCGCCATGACAGCAACGGCAAAGCTAAGAATGTATGTCACCTGGACTGCGATGTTGGGATCATGTACTGCTGGCCTCTTTATGATGTATCGGACCTTGCTCCGGCCAGGGAGTGGGCCTTCCTAGGTGGACTACATCTTGGGCTGGCTGGCTTCTGGGTAGAAGGGAGCTATTTATTTAGAGATTTTATAGAATAGGACGGTCTATTTATCTTGTGTCCGATGTCCGACGTGTCAGATCCGAATCTGCATGTTTGAACAAGACCTCGTGCTCAACAGGCTGCAGCTTACCTTTAAAACGTTGGGAGGCTGTCCACAAATTTTACTTAACCACAATCTAACCATCGATCTCTGAAAGAAGCCTTTTAAACCGTTACCATCGGCCTTCGTTTCTGCTATATAACACTTTGCATTGACTAGCAGCCTCTAGGTCCCACACCCCAACGACCAGGAATTGTTCAATCTCAACTGAGTCATCATGGATGAAGACATGGATTTCGATTCTGGTGTTTCACAACCAGCCGCTGAGCAGCACCACTATCCTCCTGAGGACGGTAGAAAGATGCTGTACGTTCAGAGTGCATCACCCCTTTACAGTTGATCTAAGGGTTTTTCCACTTTGAATTTAAAGAGACTTGGTTTTCGTCCAGGACTGCACAGGTAGCCAGGGGAGCTACATATCATCTGCGACCAAGAACATCGAACAAATTTGTGGCCACATTTGAGTCGGGAAAACTACAAGCAAGGAGAGATCTTCGAGTTGGATTGGTGGCTTTTCGTGACCATCCCCCACAAGACCATACCTACATCGTGAAGAATTTTGGCTTCTCTTCGGATATTAGCAAAGTACATAAAGATCTATCTGGTTTATATGCATCGGGTGGAGGCGACGGTCCCGAGGCTGTCACCGCCGCGTTGGCTGAGGCCCTCCATATGGATTGGAGGGATTATGCAAGCAAGATGGTCGTCCTGATTGCCGATGCCCTCCACACGGTATAGGAGAGTATGGGGATGGTAGGCATTAACGGTATAGCACTCAACCCAGTACTCAACCATTACTTAGGTTTCGATGATGGTTCTCCCGATGCTATGATCCACTGCAGCTGGCGCGCCAAATGGCAGCCCGCGGGATAACCCTGGTATAGTCCCCATCCACCCAAGCTGGGAACCCTTAACCAATGCCCATAACCAGTTCTTTGTGGCTTGCGAGCCAGCTCTGAGCGGATACTCAGTCCGTCATATTTTGTGTTCGAACTCCCATGCTAACGTCATGACGTAGTATGCCACAGATTTTTATCAGGCTATCACCACAATTACCTCTGGGTTGATGCTCCCATTGACCACAGCAGATCTTCTATCGCACGCCATTGTTGGTAGTGTCCTGGAAAACCTAGACATGGAAAGGCTTGTTCGAGAAGTTGGCCACGCTGTAGCCCAACGAATACTCGGAAATAACGAGAGCGTTGATGATGTCGCGCGAGAGCTTCACGAAAAACTCCTCCTCCGCAACGAAAGCACGAAGAAAGTAGTTATTGAGAGTATCTACAAAGAGTCAGAGGAAGCGAAACACAACGTCGCCGTTTTTACTGGTGCACCAAATCTTGGCGAGGCTCGACCGTTGCTCAAAAGAGTAGCTCTTGTTGCCCATGTGCAAAATTTTACCATGGCTGATTATGATTACCCAGGTGCATGGAACCCGTTTCACAGATAAATACCTTCAGGCGCGCGCGTCCTTTTCGCGCAGCACATATTCATATGGTCCTTCACTGCCGAGCCGCTCTACACCAACCAAAGCTCCGGTGTCTCCAAAGCCTTCATCACCACCCGGTTCTCCGCCCCGCAAAGTGGTCACCGATTTCGCCGCGTTCGGTGCGCCAGCAAATGCCAGTGTGTTTGGAACTGCCGTGGCATCAACACCCTTCTCGCTTGCAGGAGGCAAGGCCGCATTTGGAAGTATCAGAGGCGGAGGGGGACCTGGCATGTTTGAAGAAGAGGAGGATGATGACGATGGTAGACAACGAGTTGAACTCCGAGAGGACTCCATCTCGCTCGACCAGGTATGTGTCAACCTACAAACTATGAGCGGGATGTGGCTCACGTTACTCAGGCCCGGCGTATTGCTATGCAAAGTGCATGGAGGAGTGCACGAACTTGATCTTTTGGACATGCTATTCATGGCATCACTGGCCATGGTTTCCAGTGTTTTCCATACTGCCATCTTTAACATCTTCTCGGCAGTGATCGCCTTCTGCATAAGTCGTAGATTGAACCAAAGCCACATCTTCTCACATTCCCCGGAGACTGTTGTATCACCAATAATATCATATAATTCCTCAATCCCCTGTATTTATAAGAGTAGTGAGATACATATGCCTATGGGCTTATTTATCCCGCCGTTTTTTCTTCTTTTTCGTCAGTATGGGGTCACATTCTACCCGCTCAATATTGATCTGCGGTTTGGATGATGGTGGTTGGCCGATTTCAACTAGAATTTCATCGCATTCTCCGGAAGTATTTCTCTCTCTTTTCCGCTTCTTCTTTCTCCTCTCCTTATGTTGCGCTGAGACATCCGTTTCGTCTGGCGGATGGCCAATCTCTTGCTCTTCCCCCTCGTCTCCGCTGACTTCTACATCCCGACTCTGCCGCTTCGATTTCTTCTCTTTCTCTTTTTTCCCATCTTGCCCCCTCTTGCGCTTCCGTCTTTCTTGTACCGAGTTGTCTTCTCCTACTCCCTTTTCCCTTCTCTTTTTCTTGGGTTGCTCATCTGCCTGCGGGGGAACAGTGTCGACGGTTTCGTCACATATGGCATCACATTTTGACTCTTCTACAACATCCGGACCCAAGACGGGGCCACGGAAAAAGCTGGCGTAGAGGCGGCGCCTGGCTGCTTCTCTTTTCGCAGTGGCTAGTAGGCTGAGGCGGGAACATCCAGCCTCATTTTGTTCATCGGGGGTGGCCGAACCAGAGGGTGTCGCAAGTGTGCCGGTCACTGGCCGACGGTTGGATAGAATACCAGTGGTAGTGCGTTTGGGTACAGGATGAGGTTTCGATTTTTCATCTTCCTATTCAACAATGTTAATTTGACGAGGTAGGAAAATTCTAAATCTAAACCTCACCTCATCGTCACTATCCTCATCGCTCTGAATTTTGAGTTGTATGGCTTTGGATGCCGCCGAGAATAAACTATTATCGAGAATCAGTGTGTGCTTTTGCAGTATTAGATTTTGCAAGACATACTGATCCCAGAATGGGAAAGCCTCATCTCTGTCTTTGCCCAGACCGGCTAAGGTTTTCTTCTGGGGAATCGCGAGCGGGCGGCTTATCGCACCCTGACGAAGACCTGTGCCTTTGCCTGACCATCCTTGGGCCACTAGATACGAATGACCGTCAAGTGGCATTCCAGTTGTGATGGATCAGCGCTTCAGCCACTAGACACATGATTGATGATTGGATTTCCTGATTTGTTTGTAATACTTGATCATATTCACACTAAATATTCTAGTTCTGGAGTGCCCTCGCATTTCTCATCCAGCTGACTTCCCTCGGGACACCCCGTTGTAAATAATGTCGCACCAGAGAATTTGTTGTTACAGGCTCGTACTAGTAGCACAAAAATGGATCACACAAACACTGCTATTATTATCATCAAACGACGCATAACGAATCCCTAAGTCGCCTTCGTGGCTTGGATCGATTCGCGTGCTTCTGAAGAGCGAGGAGTGATTGAACATTGGAATGGGTGGGGGTGGCTGGTAGCGATGTTAGCCTCGTCTACAAGCAGGGGCTAAACGGACCTGATCATCGCCGAAGCATACTCCCCGGAGATCGGGATTTCGTTCCCAGCCGAATCTTTGGCCTTCTGTATGTTGAACAAAGCCAAAATATTAGCAATAGCGAGCCAGACCTATCCGGGGGGTTAAAATTTGCATAACTATGACCTTGAAAATGTTGCGTACAGCGGGGCTGGCTAAATGTCTGCCGACGCAAACCCTAGTTTATAGAAACAGGGCAATCTAAATCGATGCTGAAAATTTCGGATTAAAATGAAGAGCCCACCGTCTTCCAAAACCCCATACGATAGGTTCATCCTGATTGAGTTGGCCCTGTTCATCGAAAAATCTCTCTGGAGAAAATGACTCAGGATCTTCATAAGTAGATTCGTCGTGGGATATAGCCCTAATATGCTATGTGAGTTAAGATGGAATCGTCAGTGGGGTCTTGTACGCACCATATATTGGCCATGATTATTGCACCTAGGTAGTGAAACAACATAAATGACGGGGGAAAGAAGAGCTCTGCCCAATACCTTTGGGAATATAATATCCGTTGTATATGTCGTCCATACATGTCGAGTGCGGAACACTCAGAGGAAGGACTGGGCGCCATCGGAAGCCCTCGCGGTAGATTGCCTCAACATAGGGCAGCTGGTCGCGGTCCTCAATAGTAGGCAAACGGGCCCCGATCACGGTGTCCAGCTCGTCTTGAGCTCGCTTCTGTACTGCTGGATGTGTCGCCATTGCGTAAATAAATGTGGCTATAGCGGCAACGGTCTGATCGAGATGTCTCGAACATGGGTAACGGATAAGATTAAGTGCACTCACTGTATCCGCGCCAGCTGCGAAGACCCGTGGAATTGGTGGATGCAGTGATACAAGGATTGATTATCTCACCAGCATACCCGGTCGCGGAGCTCTCTTTCACAATCGCATCCTCTTCTGGATCAGCATTGGGGTTGTCCTCAAGGTATTTTCCTACTATTGACGGCCGTGACGACCCCGTCGCCTATAGATGTCAATAGTGTTCCATTGCATACGAATTAGGGTACCTACTATGCTCTCCCTCACAAACTGGAATGGTAGTTCTTTCATTAGGGCCAACAAATTCCTCGTTTCTTCAGCATATTTCTGGAATCCAGCACCTGGGAACCAAGATGGGAGGAACCGGAGGGCAGGAATCCAGTTCACGGCTACTGCCCCAGGGAAAGTCGAGTCCGAGAGATTGCCAACCGCCTTCTCCGAAAACGTCACGAATTTATCATTCACAGGGGAGATGTCATATCCGTAAAAGACCGACATCACAACTGCAGCAGCCATGCTACCAGCAAACGAAAGGTTATCCGAGCACCGAAATCTGATGCAAGGGCATACGTTTTAATATGTTCACGAAATTCTTCCGGTTCAGTCAGAAAACCTCTAAGCATATCATGGATCTTGATTGCTTGAGTGGGTTGGTGCTTGTGCGCGATTTCCTTCTTCAAATTCTGGTGCAAGAACCGCCTATGTCGGCGCCATCTACCACCAAGGGGCATGAGCCCGACATTGAAATCCCAGCCCATCCTGTATAATTAAGGTATGCCTCCTCTTCGAGTTTAAATATACTCACAGGTCAATCATGGCGGACCTGGGGCGATCAGCATAAATGCGAGAACGTTTCTCAAACAGGTCGTTTGCAGCTCTGAGTGAGTTGACGACGACGACGTGTTGCCCAAGAACACAGGCGTGTACCAAATCGCCTGTGTTTGGGGGTTAGGGATGTGCTGGGAGATATAACAGATCCACCATGTACTGTTGTACTCTTTCCCCCATTGAGTATATGTTAGCCATGGATCTTTCGTGGGGATATCTTGGGCATTTCCAATGATTGGCTTGCCCTTTGGGCCAGGAGGAAATGGCAACCCCCTTGGGTTCCCCCGGCGTGAATTAATGAATATCCGGAGCAACGATATGATTATAACCGGCGAGGCCCAAGCCAGGAGCAGCAGTGGTGATGAGTGCAATGGCATCGTGAACGCACTTGGGAGGGGTACCCATGATGGGTCAGTCACTTAAGTGCCAGAGTGTGGGAGGGCACGGGACTTACCATCTTCTTCAATAGCATCATATCGCAGGATGTAACCATCCGGATAGCGATTCTGCCACACAATAACATATGTTACCGGTGCTTGGGTGGTGTCATAGGCGGACGATGTAGTTTTTGGGCGAGGACTTAAGGTACATACTATGTACTTCGAGTTCTCGCCAACATGCTCAGGCGGGCGATCGTGCTATATTAACACGCACAGGTCATCTGGCTTACATTCTACCCTAATTTGGGGGCAAAGCACTGCAACCTTCTGGCACACTGTGGGAAAGTAGATCTTCGCACCAAGTTCAATCCCAGCGAGCGCTCACTATGATCAATATTCCTCTGATCTATATGACATTATTTTTCAGTATTTATTCCTGTGCTCAGTGCTTGGTTCCTGCTACCTGTGCCTGCACCCTGAACGTGTAATGTATACTGTCTGGTCCTAGTTACCCGATCTAATCAATATTACTAAATATCTAATCTGGCTGATCCTTTATTACATTATCAATTATTAACCCCACCCAAACCACCTAACTTTGCTGAAATGTTTCCTAGGACATATTGGCAAGCAACCAGAGAAATCCCTGTAGCATATTTACAATGTCTGGTGGAGTTTCCACCTGTACCTATTAAAATATGCCAGTCCACCTTCCATGTAACTAAGCAAATTGTAATGTACCAATCATTTTTAACTAGCCACTGTGGATATCTATTATGATTCCCTGCCCCTCTCATTTATGCTTAGTATACTTCAATGAACCACTTTCCTGTCCGATCCAATTAAACCCCTACATTGCCCCCTTACTCAGCCGCTTTTACCGCATGTTGACGGCTGTGGGAATACAATAGCGCGTCTGAAAGCGCTTCTTAACCGCTTTTTAACGGTCCCTATCCGGCCAAATTCCGTGGAAAAGTGAACGAGATATGAGGTATTTACTCTGGGCGACTTTCTCTCTTTTGGCACGCATAATTACTACACCCACGGAACCAAGCGCGCATGTGCGCATTTAAACACTACTTAAAATAGCTTTTTGACGCGACCCTACCTGTGTAATTCTATGGATATTTGACCATGATATGGACTATTTATTGCCAGAATCATGCATTTTCCTGGAGTTCTCGTTGATGTAATCATTTATTTGACAGTTATACACATCTACCCCATCCATTCCTACCTATATAATTGACAACCCTGTGTCCCTGCTGGAAATATCCACAATTCCTGGGATTAGTTTGAGGAGCCTCCCAGGTACCTACAGAAGATCATTACATTGCAATCCACTATCTATATTTTGAATGGAACTGATTATTACATTAAGATCTTGAGATGATAGATGAGTTTAGATAAGATTAGCGATTGCGTGGCTGATCGTGATCAGTGACCAAACAATTCACGACAAGGGAGCAAGCAGTGAGCAGTGAGCACAAGGACTCAGAACCAAACAATCACATAAGCAAGCACCAAGCACACGATTTGGGACAGGTCTAGGGACCAGACACACGATATCTGGTAAGCACAGGGCCTAAAACTACAATAATATGCTGGCCTAGAATAAATACTGAAAAATACACTTATAGATCTACAAGGTACAAGTGGGGATCCTTTGCTTCCGAGATATTCCCAATTCTAGTCGGCTTGGGTCAGGAATCGGCGCTGTCCCCCAAAGTGATTTCGTGGACGAATTAGCAAAAAATGTGTGTATCCCATACAGCACCCCAAACCCGCACGTCTCACATGCGTTTACCTGTGCTCAATCTATGAGCAACAAGCTACTCGATTGGAGAGACGACTTCAAATCGCGTGATTACCGTGGAAAGCGGTTCATTTGTCTAACCAAAAAACCCGCGTTCCTTCCAACCCACACCAAGGGAGGTTTCATTCTGAGCGAAATAGGTGGCGACAACGCTCTCACGGCAAAATTACTAGACTATCCACAGCGCACGCCCCAATTGGAGAATACCGCCGCGATTTCCATCCAAACGAGCCTTCAACATGCCCTACATGCACCACCCTCGAAACGCGGGAGCATATCCTATTCCTGTACCCCAGGTTCAGCCGCTCCAGGTGTTTCAATGAGGGCGATTTCACGAAATCCGCCCAGCAGCTATCGTGGACAGCCAAATTCCTCAAAAAAAACTCACCGCATTTGCCTTCGACACCGTACCATACCAACCCCCATAAACAATAAAGTAGAATAGAACATGCTCCATATTATAGACATATATCACAGCGCATCTACTACAGGTCAGCCGGCAATTGCAAACCCACTTAGTGAGTCTTGTAACGCTTCACGATGTATTATAATTTGACGGCCGTTCCATACCGTTGGTGCATAATCCCAGGTGACATTTCGTAGATAGTTTTTGCTCAAGCCTGCACGTAATGTTCAAACACATTCAACAAAATTTTGAGCTGCTTTAGTGACTTGGATCAATTCACACGCTTCTGAAGAGCGAGGAGTGATCAATTGATTATTGAGCACTGGAATGGATAAAAGCCGCCTTATCTCTGCCTTTGCCCAGACCGGCCAAGGTTTTCTTCTGGGGAATCGCGAGCGGGCGGCTTAATCGCACCTTGGCAAAGACCTGCGCCTTTGCCCGACTACTGTCAGCTTGAGCCACTAGACACGAATGGCCGTTGTGTTGGGGTAAGGGCGCATACACAAATGGATTTCCGAGCCAGAACGTGCTGCGTGCCCAAATTAGCTCCGCGAGGTCGTAGATCGCCCTAACCACGAGAGGATACGGTGGGCGTTGCGTGGGGGATGGCTTTTGGGGTGAGGGTGATCATAACGGTGATGGAGTGGTTCCGTTGGAACGTGCCTGGGTCTAGGCTCTGTACCGCATCCTTCACCAAATTACTTCGAGAGGGAACTCTCGTATGATTATGACAGGACTGCACACCGACCAGGTCCAGCGGCGGATCTATAGCCCAATGGACCAACGGTGTATATTCAGTCGTATACGGTAAGATGGTTAATCTGGACTTGGATTACGGGCCTACGCTGCACCGCGCTCGCGCTGTATAATTGCGATTAGAGTTCCAGCACTCTGCGCTTGCGAGGCGTGTGTCAGATTTGGCACACGACGCTGTCTGATGTGACCAAATGCGGGGCATATAATTAGTTAGCAGGAAAGGCCGTAGAGTCAGGACCATACGTTCCAAACAGCCCAGAGTTGACTTCTAGCGCAGGACCCCAGGGCCCGACAGGCTCATTAATATTGAACACCCAGCACCCAGTCCGGACCACCGCATGATCGAGCCTAATATAATAGGTGCTAATAGACCGCCTCTCCATGCTCCAGGTCAGCTGGCAATTGTAAACACAGTTGAGTCTTGTAACGCTTCACGATTTCTACGATATAATATAATTCGATACCCGTTCCACGGCCCACAGTTGGAATGATTTGATGACCATCTATGCGAATAGATATATATATAAATATTCAGTATGGGAACAGCAAAATGTTCACTGCATTATGAAGAAAACGACAGTTCTGTGAGGATGGAGGGCCTCGCACTACCGGGTAGCGGTAAACTCCCCGAACCCGCCTTGGTCATTCTCTCTGGCACAACGCCCGGCCCAACTGGAAATTCGAACACAGATGACTCGATTGATTTACAAAGCGCTTCGAAGAGCTTGCGCGCATCGTCTGCGCCAAACGCACCGGAAGTCATTGCTTTTACGAGGGATTTTAATTTTGGGGAAATGTGAGGTACCTATTTCCAAGGGTTCTTAGAAACAGGGCCGATGAGGTATTTGTGGACTTACATCAACTAAAAGCCGGTCAATCATCACTCCGCAGTCCCGTATGTCTCCGCGGGCGGCTTCAGATCCACTGGTGGATGTTATAGAAGATACCTTGTGGGATCGGGATAGATTTGTAAAGTAATATTTAACAGGATATCGTGTACGATCAAACACGAACTTCATCTCTGGTTGACTGAGGCAGCTGGCGTTCGTTGGGGTTGAGCTGACCTGCGCGGCGAATTGGAGCAGAGGAGATGCGGGTCCACTGCTTAAATCGACCATATACGAGGAGGGATCACTACAAGATAGTTGTACAATATTATGTTCGTGTAAGAATGCGAGTCCCTGTTGATTAAATCAGTGTATGAATGACTGGGATATGAAATTGTGGAACCTCTAATATTTGCCTAAAGAAATCAATATAATTTGCAACCGTTTGCATGGGTGGCTGATTGTATCCAACTAGCCGCTCCATACATAGGAATACTCTATCATCACGTTCGACTGCACGGAGAATATGTGGGATTGGATTCCATGGGTCTTGTCGGGCCTCGCGGTGGTTGAGTTCAAGGAGCAAGTAGAGCTCAGGAGATGTCCGCGGGAGGCTGCGGATCATCACAGAGTCCCGTGACGTTGGGGAGGACGGCTCTACCATAACCTATGGATATATGAACCAGCTTTCGTGTTGGTTGGGATAGGGGGCGTACCATGTGTTGCGCGATGTGAGGGAACGAATTTTCAGCAATCAAGCCATCAACAAGTACTTCAAAGTCCCTAATAGATTCAACCGGTCTGGACAAGTGTGAATAGGAGGTGGCGGGCAGACGTACATATCATACGCAATCGACGATGAGGTTGAGCAGTCAGACTCTGAGCTGCATGACGAGAAGCTACCTCGGTAGTCTCGTGATAATGAGTCAATATTCAATCCTGCGCTGGGCATCCTTTGTAGAGGGTAACCAAAATCGGGATGTAGATCAGTGTCCTCGAGGGTGCTATCACTTCCATCCGAATCTGAGTTTTCGGGAGAACGCGATGTGTCACCCCCAAAATAAATGTGAATTGGTTGGGTGATGGCTTCGGAAGCTTCGGAAGTACGGGAAAGGCGAGAGGTTGGACTTGGACGAAACATGGGCGAAGATGGAGGTGGTGTTATGGAAGGAGTTAAAGTAGGAGATAGGGGCATAGTCTCAAGCTTTGACCCGATGACGTCCGCCTCCCAGAAACATGGTCATCCGACTATTTCCACAGTTAACCTCAAGTCGTGTTCGGTTGGAACATCGGGCCAGGTCGGACAACAGCGCCGCCAGAATGGAGAATTGGGGTCCTCGCCGCTGTTTGTGGACGGTTGTAGTTAGGCTAAGTATGTATTCATTGATATTCAAATGTTCGATGCCAACATTGTGACGTGTGACAGTGACCCCTGCAAAATTTCCTTGGCAGTCGGTGGCACCCAGTAGCGGTCAACCAACCGCCCGCTGAAAATCTTGTGAATCGCCGAATCCGACACATAAACGACGCATAAGGACGCATACTATTTGATGGGTGGTGATAAATCATTTGTTTCGGTTGTCAATTTGTTGCGCTTCCGCCTGGAGTTAGGGCCCAGTAAATGCCCAGCAAGTAGGAAGGGGCCATGGGCGGGCATGGTATGGATTGACTTGAATGTTTTGACCTGCCAATGGCTAATTATACCGTCGATCACAGCCCGGATACAATTCAGCCAACACTTTACTCCAATATGATGCGTGGGAGATAAATTTATGTATATGGGTCTTTCAAGGATCCAACTAATGGGGCTCACTCGACTGGTGCTCACTCATTACCTTCAATCCAGGCTGGCCATTTTACATAACTCAAGCTTGGAGGTCAGCCGCTACATTTTCTGCGCTGGTCTCGGTTTTGGCTTGACTTCCTCCCCTTCTATCCTGCACCATCCGCACCAGGACCTTTATGGAGACAGGTGCAAACGCGAATCGTTCGTTTATACCGCGAGTTCAGCGCACTCTATCCCGTATTTTTGAGCCCTCCACACCACCATCTCCACCTTCCGGTCAAGCGCCACCTCCAACACCAGACCGTTCAGATGTTGAGGAATCCTCTCATACCCCAACTGATTGTGATGAACCAGAAATAGTTGATACTACTAGGTTAGATATCGCATCCGGTTCTAACCTAAATTCGGATCAACGACAACGGGGCAAGAAGTCGCGGAAGGGCATTAGCAAGCGAAAGCGCTTGGTCCCTCTTTCCAGGAGGATCAGGCCGTCCCTTGTGCTTGAAAATTCGGGCAGCGTGGCCAGGGATCACCTTGCCTCCGAGAGAACCTTCCTTGCCTACGTCAGGACGAGCCTTGCCATCGCGTCTACCGGAGTCGGCGAGTCTAGATAAATCGAGCCAAGAATTCCAACTAACTCATGATCTGCAGCTTTGGTTCAACTGTTCACCATCGCCTCTGGTACTTCCAGTGCGGCTGTATTTCCCTCCCAAACCGCCAAGCGGCTACAGCTCTTTGCCCGCCCTCTTGGCGCCACTACCATAATGTTTGGAATCCTGGTTCTTTCCATGGGTAACCATCCGAGCCTTTGCGTTTTATTTATTTCTAATATCTCCTTATTTTGCAACAGGGGCCGCCCGCTATTTCTCTGTCCAAAACGCACTTACAAAAGGTGTATTTCCCGTTTCACGAGTGGGGATTATGGGGATAACTCTCAGTCTTGCAACCATCGTTATCATCGTCTTTGCCATTTTGGTCTCAGACGGATCGTAGGTTGAATGTTGTAGCTATATCCCTCCCCACATGCATATTTTTGACCAATGGGCATTTTGGCATATTCAGATGCGACGAACAAAATATGAAATTGAGTAGCATACAACCGTGCCCATAAATATTGCATGTGGAGCACCGGAGACAAGAGCTCAAAATTTTGGATACGACTACAGCGATTGATGTCATCCCTCTACTGCCAGACTGCAGTAGTGCACTGTAGTATGACTCGGAGTCACAGTTGCTTTTACACCGGCCGGCTTACCCATTCTAAATCCATAATATCAATTGACTATGGGATCGATGATCATTCCCGTCGCAAACTGCACAACACCAAGCTCGGCCAGCATACTTAGTCGGTTATATTCTTATGGTGTGGCCCCGCATCGCTCCAATTTGGGCGATTGGTGCTCTTATCTCGGGTGCTCCACATGCAATATTTACGGGCACGATTGTATATTATATTTCTATTTTTACCTCCGGGTAGTTTATTATTCAGAATTCTCCACCCAAATGACCTCAAGCTAGCATCACCAACTTGAATGACCACCAAATGACTACATCTTACGGGAGGTTCATAAAGGGCGTCGTGCGTCAGATACGATAACATCAAAACATGGCACCTACTCACCACAAAGCCCAACCTGAGGAAAGTAACAACCAAGGAATTATCGATGGGAGGCCCGAGGGTAGGTTATGATCGTAGTCACTAGTTATATTTATTAAACATCTTATTCAGGTCGTGCTCCTGATGCGTCGATTGTAACGCTAGATACAGTGACAGACAGCGACGCGTCGAAAACGCATACCGACTCCCCTATGACAGGGGCAGGGGAAACGCTGGGGGGCGCAACTAGCGCAGACGTCCATGACGGGATTGGGAAGCCAGGGAGTGGTATGTCGTCGAAGGAATTACACCACAATGGTCAACCTGGAAGAAAAAGGGACGCACAGGGTATTTCTCAGTGGGGCCCTCCTCACACTCGGAAGACAGAGCTTGATCGCGCCCAACGGGAGTAAATGGGAGTTAGAACAAGAGTATTGTAAATCGAATACATGTCTATGTAACAATGTAACATCACCATCCATAAATGTCTAGCCTGGAATCGTTGTCTATGTCTATGCTATCATGCCAGACCAAGGGATTTATGATTTCTCTCCTTTTGTAGTGGATTGTATCTCTCGTTGCTCAGACCTTGCCTCCACGCGCCACCTTTCCAGAAGACAAGCATAATGAGAGCCCCGCTGAGAGCCATCAGTCCACACCATATTGTGTATGTCCAACCTGCAATCACCGGCGACTCATTAGAGGAATTCATTCGGAATAATCATAGAATTTTAATTTACCGTCTCCTAGCCCGTCCTTTTGTGCGCACAAAAGTTAATTAGGGACGATGGGAGTAAATGGGGATCAAATACCTGTAGGGGGACAGCGATTTCGGTCGCAGTAAATGCAAAGACACCACGGAATGCACTGTTTGTTGCTACGGCTGTTGAGAGCGCCCCGTATTTGCGTCAACAAGATACGCTAAAGTACTGGAATATGCCCATCTGAAACGATGTCAACGCATGATAGGGTCACAAGGCGGAGGAAAGATACATTGAAAAGAAACCGCATCCGAAGAGCATAACACAGACAGCGGCTATGTGTACCTGCTTTGCGCAGATCCACCCAAAGGCCAGAATGAATGGTGGAAGCAGCACCACGCCGAGTAGTGTGCTTTTCAATCGCATCTATTTTTTCTTTTGATTATTGATGTGGAACGCCTCTTGTTGGAATCATACCTCTGGGGAACTTACACCGCCATTAGCTTGCTTCAATCGGGCAAGTTCACGATCAGACCAACGTCCGCCTAACAAGCTTCCCGCCATACCTCCTGGAACCAGTGAGTTATGAGGGGATTGGTCTCGTTACTGAACATACCTAATCCATTAGCAAGCAAGACGAGGCCAATTTTGAGTGCATTATAATGATATTTAGAGCTCAAGGTTCGAGCAGTCGTGTAAGCGATAAAAAATCCAAAAGCAAATTGGAGACCTAGAATCGTTGAGCAGAATAAAAAATTATAAACTTTGAGCAGCAGCCCACCAGATGCAAGCAAGATTATGACATTATTTTTGCGTCTTAAAACCAGCCCGATAGGTTTAAAGGGATTAATATCCGTCAGCGACAATCTCAGTGGGGGTGATGGTTTTTGTATATTTTTAACGGAGTCGGTCGTTTCCGGTTTCCGTTCCAATGCATGTGCTTCTACGTCATTCTTCCATTTGGCTGATCTCTTTTCCATTATTTGCTTCATTACATTTTGGTATGTCAAGCTGCGCTCCCGTCGGTATGTATCCTTGAAGAATATGACGAACAGCATGCCGCTGGTACCAGAGACTATTGCCAGGAACCAGAATATTGCACGCCAGTCGAAGCCTGTGGTCAGTACTCCACCGAATATAGGACCAAGCGCCTGTCGAGTGGGTGTGATTAAACAAGCGGCTGGAATATAGCAGACTGACCGGCCCTAACAGGGGTGCTATATAGTAGATACCCATCTTAAAAGCGTCAATGAACCTCTGGTATGTTGAATACTAGACTGGATAAATACCTTTCGCCCTCTTTCTGCAGGCTCAAAGATATCGGCCAGTGTTGCAGCTCCAATTGATATCACAGCACTTGATCTGTGGTCATTCGGTGTTAGTAATTGATATCGAAAGGTTCGCATTGACAGTAGTATACCCTGCGGCCTGCAAACAACGAAATCCTATTACTCTGAAGGAATGGTAAGTTCAAAACAGGCAATGAGGTGCAGCACTCACAGCCCTATGTTATGGCTCACAGCAACGACGACGGACCCAACCGTGAACAGAGAAAGAGAGGCTAAATAAACCAACTTGAGGGAATAATGGAGGTTATATATCAAGCTGTCGTTCAAATGGTGTGATTTACCTTCCTTCCTTTGACCTCGCTTATTGTACTCCAAATTAAAGGTACAAGGCCTTGCACAAGAATGAATGTTGAAATACTGAGGCTGAATTGCGAACTGGTCGCAGGAAGTTGCGCTTCCATTTGCTCCACAGCCGCTGCGGCGGATTCAAATTCGGACCATTGTTGTGGGTAGAAGTGAATACTTACGGTTCTGGATACTACCGGCGAGCCCAGCAATCATGGCGGCTGATGCAATGAGACCCAATACCCCATGCTGGATGTATGCTATGAGGGGGTGCGTGGACATATTCGCGTTGCAAAATACCTTGCGCAATGTTGACCACATCCTAGGATCATTATCCACGGGCATGTGTTCAATATCGATGGTACTGGTTGCAAGAGATGATGGCAAGGCAGGGCCTATTGAGGTATGAGTACCATCTGGCTCATCCCAAACACTGCTAGTTTGGGTATCGGACATGGTCAAACGCGAGGAGGGGGAATGGAGATTCACAGGCAAGCCTGACCACCAGCATGTGAGTATAAATATGTTTTACCCAAAATACGATTGCCGGTGAGAAAAAAACCGACGGGGTCCGATACATAATGCATGTGTAAATTGGATCCGGCATCCTGATCCGCGTGTGATCTGACATGAGAGCTTCACAAGACCAGATTAATTATGTAGCGCCAACGACTGTTAGAGTCATTTCGATTTGCATTGGTTTAAAACCTTCCACATTCTCTGATAGAGAATACATGTGGGATACGGACCGACATTGTTGTCTATTATTTAAAGGTGTGGGATTGGTTGCCACTTTTGAGTTCACTGTGCGCTTTTGGCGGAGCCCGGAAATCCCCATAAAACATACCGCCTGAGGATGAATAAGCAAGTTAGTAGCCGAACATCATGGAAAGAGTAGTCCAAGGGGGTGAATGAATTACCTTTGGAATTTTTTTGCTTTTTCTGTCTTTTCTTCTTTGCATCAGTAATATGTGGATCGTTATCCAAAATATTCGGTACAGAGGAAAAGTCGAATAGATTTTGGGTTCCAGTATCACCCTCTGTCAGGGCCACCTTTTCTTCTTCCTGTGGCTGAGGACCGTCGGCCGACGCGGCCGGCTCCAGCGGGTTCGGGGTATCCTTGACGCGTTTACGTTTCTTTTGTCTCGCCTGACCTACCACTATAATTGTGTCTTCGACATTGGCCCGGGCGGACCCCCTTTGAGAAGCAGGCACATAGGGTATTTCAACCTGCGTGGTGCTTGGCGCTGCATCGTGGCCAGCTGTGTCAGGTTCATCCATTCCGTCGATTGGTTGAACCTTGATGAAAACAGTCCATGGACGGAATGAACACTGGGTACAAGAAGGAACTGTGTAACTATACCTGAGGGGCTGATGGGATAATAATTAATGTTCGATTTATTCGAGAGACCAATTCGCGAAAATTGGGATCATTTGTTTGGGGTTTCTGTGGACGGATCATAAATCACACCATAGTACTTCGCGAAACGCTGGACAGATTATACACACCCTTGCAACCTTCGCGTTAATATTCCCAAATAATGTACTCGTGGGTGCTAACATGGGTCGGCCAGCAGATTGCGAAGGCTGAGCTGGGGGGAAAAGCGACGATTCGGAGGAAGTAATACCTGAGCCAGATGCTGGATAAATGTTAATGCACCAATGAATAGAAATTCTGATCACTCAAGGTACTAGTGTCTTTGATATCCATTGGTTTATGACTCACTTCCGTTTTCAATTCTGCCGTATCGGATGTTGGATTGGTTGCGATTTGGCTTGTCTGACCTATGGTGGAACTCCGGAGTATCTGGAAGAGGTCTTTGGCCCTTCGTCGTACAACTGGAGGAACATTGCGACCGAATATCCCCAAGAGTGCTGGGATATCCCCTGGTGGGTTTTCTGCTAGTTGGAATAGATAATGGTTTGGTAGAACAAACCTACAGCACGATCTAGTATGAGCAAGTAAATATTTGCACTGGAAAAAAGCAAACCTGATACTCTCATCTTCTTCCCTTGCAACCCGGTCCCTCCAGGAATGAATAGCTCGATATATGTTTCTTTGCAATGCTCCTGCACCTGCGAAAGCCCCACTGGCCGCTAAGGAACTTTTATTCCACTTTTTTGCTAATGTATCCCAGCCATTGCTTCCGCCCCCGCCATCCTCATCATAAATTTCCCTTTCATAAGTTCGCAGTGATGTCTCCGCCGAACGAGAGAGGACTTGGCCAACAAGGTGATGATGCGGGTGTGGGAGAGCATTTAAACTTGAAGGTGAGGGGGGTGAACTTACAGATGACGCTCCGCGATCCAGGAGGGCATTCCGAAGGTTATCGTATATGTATAACAAGAAATGTGTGTCGGAGCGTGCATATTGAAGCATTTCTTGTGGAAGTGGACTGGTAGTGAATTAACGAGCTGATATCAGAATTGGTGCTGGAAAGGCATACCGTATCCGCCAATCAGCCAACTGATATCGCTTGTCAGGGGAGAAATCACAATACATTTCAAGCAGGTTGGCGAGACCATGACGAGGGAAATCTATGTGACGAGGCAAAATGAGAAAACATAGACATTGGTTTGAACATTTCGCGCACCAAGAACTTTAGAGGCGTGAAAAGTGTCAAATAGATTTACGATATAGAGGTTGAAATCTTGCTGTAGCCATACTATATCGCTCTCGGCGCCGTGGAAGACCTGGGTACCCGTCATATGTATCCCAATAATCCCAAATAAACCGTCGAACCTTGATAATCTCCGGATTTGCAAAAACCTCCCCTAGTTCTTCCATCTCCTCCCGCAATACTAATGTATCAACGACCCAATCCTCCTCTCGCGTACTAACCTGCATTAGACACACAAAACCCGCATAACTTCGGTAATTATGGTACTCCAGATCCACAGCTACCTCTTTTGCTCGCTGTAGCTTCTTCAACATGCTTTGAAAATCTGATGCGGTGGACACCCAAGTGAACGGTGTAGATGATAAAGGGTTCGGCTGTACCGGAGTTGACGGATGGTATACCCGCTCAGGATAAACCAGGTGAGTAATCTCATAGTAATATGGATGGTAGATTCTGCGCGAGTCATGTATGGACTGCTGGTATGAGTAGCCGTTATTACTCACGTTGAATTGCTAATATTCGCTTGTTCCGAATCAGAATCACGAATTAGGTGACCAAGAGGAACTTTTGCATGATATTTGTGATGGAGGGTGGGGTACCAGGGTGCTCCAGTATTATCGATCTTATTTTTAAAGAGCAATTGAGGTTTCTGAATGTTTGGGGCGTGTTGAATAACCGGTGCGGGAAATGTATTGTGCACCTGCATAACCTGTCTCAGCCATCTTCTCTTACGGTATTAGCATGAGATGGCTACTTTTGGCACAACTTTTAATGGGCTGACTGCAATCGCAATAGGTAACGAGCTCCCTGAGAATTCGTCCAAACAGATATCCTGATACATTCAATGGCGGAATAAAATAGAATAAAATAAATCACACACAACTTGTTCCAGGAGGTGGTCTACTGGATCAACTAGCAAGGGATGGAAGTGATCTACAATATCATCCAACCCCCTCAGTTTGCGCAGTGTTTTTGAACCCCCTGCATCGGCCACGGTTACAAGCCCAAGGATATTGTTAGATAGTGAGAGAACCCTTGAGGAGAACATGTCAAGCTCTTGAGAAAACCCGGAATCCATAGAGCGGTGAAAGTTGATATCCGTAGGCAGCGTGGCGGCATTTCTGGTTAACCCGAGGACAACGCCCTGAAGCTTGGAGTAAAACTCTTCGAAGTTGTCGGAGGCTAAGCAGTCCGAAGACGCATTTTCCTCATCCATATGATTCTGGCTTTCGGGCCTGCTGGTAGATTGTTAAAGGCTATAGCGCACCAAAACCCCCATCAATCGGAATGAATTACGTAATACGCATTTTCTCATGATTACGATTTGTTACTCAGGTCGCGCCGAAACTCATTGCCCTCGAAACTCGCCATCTACAAGAACGCGACCTATGCTGTATTCTTCGCTGGCTTCAAGTTGCGGTGAAATTCGGACATTCAGGGTCCGGACTATTGGCGGCGGCTGCCACCCAAGAACCTATGTCGTCAGTGACATCTGCACAATAACACCACGTCTTCAAGCTCATAGCTAGATCCACAACAGAGTGTATCAGTTTCAATAAATGCTAGCGATATCTCAATAAATTTGAAACTGTGGAGCAGGTAGGCAAGCCAGCTGCAGTGACGAAATCGGAAGCCCTGAGCCCTGAGCCCTCCCAGCCCATTGATTCTGAAGGCGATGTAGGGCCTTGGGTCACCTGATAATGAGAAGCGTGCCAAATCCCAATCGAAGAATTTCTAATAAAAGTGTTAACTGATATATCGATACACCCTAATAACGAAAGGTAGTCGTTCCATCTGGCCCCCTTCGTTACATCCCAGAAATGCTGCACCCCAATTTTGCACCCCTGATGAGAAATGGGACGTCACTGGTTCTGCCAACTGGTGAGGAAATCGTTTCCCCCCGTTCGGGCGAATTTACAAGAAGCACCTCATTATTCCGGGACCCAATCTATTTATTTCGTCGATCCCTAGGCCTACCCATCTAGGGAGCGTGGCAAAATCCAGGTGATATTCCCACTGGTGCCCGTTAGCTCATGGCCAAGTTATTACGAATACACGGTGGTAATGGCGTCCTTGGGGTTTTGTCTTATATTGGTCCGTGGGTGATGAGACATCTCAGAGTCCCCCCTGGGCCCCAAGCACACGGCTCATAATGTTGAACTCGCCCTCGCTGTTGCTCCTGGCTTGCGCCTGGCCGGCCATGTGGCTACTTAAATCAGTTATTAATTCCCGACGGGGGAACCCAGGAAATCTACCATTCCCCCCCGGCCCAAAAGGGAAGCCGATTATCGGAAATGCCCAGGACATCCCCGCCAAGCACCCATGGTTGACATACCTTCAATGGAGCAAAAAGTACAACAGTACGCAGTGAATTTACACCTTTTCCCTGGCACATCCCTACTAACACTAATGCAGGTGATGTGGTACATGCTTGTGTGCTTGGGCAACACATTATCATCATCAACTCACTCAAAGCTGCGAATGATCTGTTTGAGAAGCGTTCTCGCATTTACGCCGATCGCCCCAGAGCCACAATGATTGATTTGTGGGTACATCTAAACTTGAATAAGGAACATGCCATGATTACGCAGGATGGATTGGGATTTCACTCTCGGGCTCATGCCCCTTGGTGACAGAATGCGTCGACAGAGGCGGTTTTTGCACCAGAATTTGAGGAAAGAAATCGCACACAAGCACCAACCCACTCAAGCGATCAAGGTTCATGATATGCTTAGAGGTTTTTTAACTGAACCAGAAGATTTTCTTGGGCACATTAAAACGTATGCCCTTGTGTCGTATTTTGTTGCTTGAGTAACCCTTCATTCGCTGATAGTCTAGCTGCTGCAGTCGTAATGGCAGTTTTCTACGGATACGACATCTCCCCTGTGAATGATAAATTCGTAACGCTTTCGGAGAGAGCGGTTGGTAATCTCTCCAACTCAATCTTCCCTGGGGCGACAGCCGTAAACTGGATCCCCATCCTCCGATTCCTCCCATCTTGGTTTCCTGGCGCTGGGTTCCAGAAATACGCCGAGGAAACGAGGGATCTATTGGCCTCGATGAGGGAACTACCATTCCAATTTGTGAGAGAGAGTACAGTAGGTACCCTAACTTATGTGTGATAGCAATTTATTGATGTTTGTAGGCAGCAGGATTACAACAGCCATCCATAGTGGCAAAATACCTCGAGGGCCACCCTGATGCAGATCCAGAAGAGGATGCGATTATAAAAGACGGCTCCGCGACTGGGTATGCTGGTGAGATAATTGTAATTAGATTTTATATCATCGCACCCACCAACTCCACATGCTTTCGCAGCTGGCGCAGATACGGTAAGCTCACCCAATTGTATTTTGTTACCTACATTTTATACGTCCCTGCTAGACCGTTGCTGCTATAGCTACATTTATACTCGCAATGGCAATACATCCAGCAACACAGAAGCGAGCTCAGGACGAACTTCAGACTGTAATTGGGGCTCGTTTACCGACTATTGAAGATCGCAACCAGCTGCCCTATATTGAAGCAATCTACCGTGAATGCTTCCGATGGCGCCCAGTCCTTCCTCTGAGTCTCCCACACTCAACATATATGGACGATATATACAATGGATATTACATTCCCAGAGGTGCGGGGCTGAGCCCCTTTTCCTATGTCCCTGACATTATTTCACTGCACAGGCGCAGTTATCATGACCAATATATGGTCCGTAGGACGAAACCTCAGGGATTACACACTAACTCACAGCATATCAGGGCCATGTCTCATGATGAATCTACTTATAAAGATCCTGAATCATTTTCCCCAGAGAGATTTTTGGATGACCAGGGCCAACTCAACGAAGACGAACCCATTGTGTGGGGTTTCGGAAGACGGTGGGCCTTCATTTTAGTTTGAAATTTCAGCATTGATTTAGATTTTATGTGAATTAGGGGCTGTGTTGGTAAACATCTAGCCAGTCACACAGTGCGCAATACCATCGAGATTTTTCGAGCTTCACCAAA
>JADNYI010000448.1:0-26364 GCA_015501065.1 Infundibulicybe gibba | reverse complement strand
CGTTATACCCGCCCGTTGTTCTTACTAATTGACAATTGCCGTGCGGTTGTCTAGACTGCGCCATATTTGCCGACTCCGCCCATCGTGCCAACGTGGAGTTCCAATGGTAAGCTCGTTCTTAACCAGTTTAGGGATCCAGGCTGAATCTCGTTTCCAGCCAACTCAGTTCAAAATCGATCTACAGACCCAAACCCAATCTCACGTGGAATGCCAGAGAAATATCTGGACCATGACCCCGCTCATGCGAACAAGAATGTTCAACATCGGGAAGCGCTCCGACTGGCGCTGGGCAGCATTCTAGCGCCGGTGAGAATCTACCCTGTTAGCTTAAGCGCTGGACTATAACCCTCTCAAGAAACGACCATATACCCCCTCGTCCCGCTCCTCGTGGGAACGGCAAGTCCGTCGCCGTATTACCACAATCACAACCACACCGGTTCAATACCGCCGCCTCCCCACCCCACGCCTACCACAGGGGATCCCAACCATCCAATAGAGCACCCTCACCTTCCGGCACTTACATTCGCACCTCCATCCCCATTTGCCATCAAGACTAGGCCGTACCGTAAGTTTGATCGCTACTCCGCCCGAATGACAAGCGATGACGTGACGCTTGCAGAACTCGAGTGATAGCCACTCAGACTCGGGCACTCCACAGCTGACCCCATCGACGTCAACACCAAACTCGAGCAGCCTGCTACCCTCGCCAACTGAGGAGCACCCACCCGCCCTGTCCCCCCATGAGTCCTCAGCAGCGAAAGATGCGCACAGCACCCCGCCGCGCGATCCATTCCCCTGCGCCCATGTTAGTGCACCCCCCTGTGGTTGCTGTGACAGAGGCGAAACCAGATTCAGGATCGGGGTCAGGCCCGCCCAAGGCCAAGTTTATCCAGACGTTGCAGTCAAAAAGCGCATGGGACGCCCTGATCCACGGCTCATTCTCGTGAGCATGCCTACCGCGGGTGATTAGCGCAACGCATGTGCCCATCAGCTAGCTATCATAGGGACATTTTTCGTTGTGCATGTGTTGTATTAACCTTTAGCATGATTGTAAACTAGTGTATGTCTTTTTTACTGGATATAACTTGCTTCCTTCTTCGCAAGAGTCTGCGCTCAAACGAGGCAGCCGCAAGAAGCGATAGACCGGGCCGAGTCCACGTGGGATCTTATCATTTTGAAACCTTGATCCTCAGATTTGACTCTTCCTGCCCGATCTCAAACCTTCGAATTCACCCACTTTGAACCATTTTGGAGCTATGCAAGCGTTCGAAACATATCAAACTCCCCTCTCAAGGTCTGTCTTCAAATCCGGCACATGGTATAGTGTAATACCTACCATTCTCCAGCCGCTATGCCAGCAAGGAGATGGCCAACCTGTTCTCCTCAGCGGTGATCCCCTGTCCAATGATCTCCTCGTGATATAACCCTCAACGCTGCGATAGAAACGTTTCTCGACCTGGCGCATGCTATGGTTAAATCTCGCCATCGCGGAAAAGGAATTGGGCCTGCCGATCTCTGATGAAGCGATTGAGCAGATGAAGAACAATCTAGTAGGGGAAAACACACTCATTGCAGCTTACGCGGCTGATGAGGCATTCTACCGTAGGAGCTCACACCTGAGCAGTTTGAGATAGCCGCTGTGGAAGAGAAAAAGCGCCGTCATGATGTCATGGCCCATGTCCATACGTTTGGAACGGTCGCTCCGGCTGCCGCAGGCATCATCCAGTATGTTCCTGTGCCTTGGGCCTGGGACGAGTGCTTACCCCGCGCAGTTTAGGCGCGACCTCTTGTTATGTTGCCGAGTTAGCCCCGCTGTCCAGATGTATAACTCTAAAACCGCTCACGCATTTATAGCAATGCCGATCTGATTTTCCTCCGCACTGGCCTCACTTACCTCATCCGGTCCCTATCCGTGCTCATCTCCAGGCTGTCCGCATTCGCTAAGGAGTATCGCGCCCTCCCAACACTTGGGTTCACGCATTACCAGCCTGCACAGCTGACTACCGTCGGAAAGCGGGCCACCCTTTGGATTCAGGTCAGCATAAAGCCTCAGTAAAGTTTATACCACCGACTTATTTGATTTTAGGAGCTGCTCTGGGATCTGCGCAATATCAAGCGTGCGCGCGAAGATATTGGTTTTCGAGGTGTGAAGGGCACTACCGGAACGCAGGCGAGCTTCTTGACGCTTTTCGATGGCGATCACGAGAAGGTGATTGACATAAATCAGAATACCCGCATTGTCTGACATTTTACTAGGTCGAGGCTCTAGACAAACGGGTGACCCAACTCTCAGGGTTCGAGTATGCTTACCCCGTTACATCGCAAACTTACTCCAGAAAAATCGACGCCGATGTCCTCGCGCCCTTGGCATCGTTGGGTGCAACTGCACATAAAATTGCTACTGATATCAGACTCCTTGCGAATCTGAAGGTACATCACCCTCACACATCCTGCCGTTATCTGAAGCTTGTCGTAGGAAATCGAGGAGCCCTTTGAGTCTACGCAGATTGGATCCTCCGCCATGGCATACAAACGCAACCCGATGCGATCTGAGCGTGTATGTTCGCTCTCGCGACATCTTATGGTGTTGCATCAGAACGCCTTGATGACCTCAAGTGTCCAATGGTTGAGCGAACCTTGGACGACAGGTATTCTTATTCCGTCAAATGTCAAAGCCCTGCTGATGCGATGTCATCGTAGCGCCAACAGGCGGATACCCTCCCAGAGGCATTCCTCACCGCAGATATAGTGCTCTCTACACTGCAAAATGTCTCTGAAGGTTTGGTCGTGTACCCCAAGGTGATCGCACGGCGCATCGCGCAGGAGCTGCCCTTCATGGCGACCGAGAACATCATCATGGCCATCGTCAAAAAAGGCGGCGACAGACAGGAGGCCCATGAAAAAATACGGGTGGGTACCCCGCTTACCAACTCGGGTGTGAGCTAACATTCCAGTATCAGGTTTTATCACATGAAGCTGCCCACCAAGTGAAGAACCTAGGACTCGAGAATGATCTCATCGAGAGGGTCCGCGGGGACGCCTACTTTGACCCCATCAAGGAGCAGCTTGATGAGCTGCTGGAGCCCGCCAGTTTCATCGGTCGAGCGCCGGAACAGGTGGACTCGTTCTTGAAGAATTGGGTTGAGCCTGCTTTGGCGAATAGCGAATCTCAGGGGGCGATTCAGAGCAGCGAGAAAGTAGAACTTAATGTATAGCTGCGCAGCTGTTATGTTGTTCTTTATACACAATTATCTACACCCGTTAGTGGATAGTTTACGCACCATGAGACCTAATAGGGGTGAGATGCCATTGGTGGGATTCAGCCAGAAACTTCCCACGTGGCGATCTCATGGCTCTCCACACCCGAACGTTCCTAACACGAAACATCACTGGTCTTCTGTCTCAGCTCTCAGAACTTGTGCAGCTCTATCCGCGCCACAAAACTGACCATACATTCCTGTTTTCCCTTTCTCCCAACATCCCATCATCCGACCTTTCTACCGCAGTTTCTCACCTAACACAGCTTGGGTCTCAATCACTGGGATGTCTGTCGGCGCCTCTACCCGGATACGGCGACCATGTGGCGTGCGCGGTAGCTTTATTTGATTCGGGAAGTGTGGTCCCGTTCCGGTCGACCATCCAAGGCAGAGCAGAAGTGCAGGTGGGAAGATGGCATGCATTTCGCAAGCGAGACGACACCACCGGAGTCGATGACGCGAGAGAGTACGCCCTCATGAGCGACATCACCCATCCCGTCGACTGGGAGAATGTATGGAACAGAAATATGGGGGGAGAACAGCTGCCAGACGAGCTGCAGGATTTGAGGTAAGCGTCTTCCCTCCCACTGCGCCTGTCAAACAACGGACGGTGTAGCCCCGCAGATGTCAAATCAATCGTTTATTTTTCTGATGGTACACCGGAAGGATTGTGCAATTCGTTGAAAGCCTTCCCAGGAGCAACTAGTGTCAGATCTCGCGTTTGGGCTGTTTACCTTTCCGCTTACTAGCATTCCCGCCATCAGCTTGGCCTTATGGCTACATCAACACCATTCATCACCGGCAGACCGGTAACACTCTTCCACAACCAGCAGATTTACGGGAGTGGTGCGGTAGGGCTCGCGCTCAGGGCTGCCGGCGGTCCAACAACCACGGTCGGGTTCCTCGGGACTCGCGCGATTTCCCCATTGATGACTGTGACTGGGTATGGCTATTCGCGCGTTTGTTCAGCCGGCCCTCGTTTCTCATGATCACAGATGCGAAGGCAATATGGTGACAAGCCTTGATCGGCGGTCAAACCCAACGCAGCTTCTTCTCGCTGCCATCCGGGAGCATGGGGTTGAGGTTGGGGCGAGCGAGACGGGAGTATTGAAGGACGAACAGGGTTTCATGCTTGGAACCTTCCGAGATGGGAAGGTATGGTTCGCGCGGTTCGGATATGTATTGTTTGTATTGACCTTGACGGTTTGGTGCAGGTTCATCGCATGCACCAGATCACGGCCGGTGACCCCTCTCGTGGACCGCTTTCACTTTCGGTGAACCAGGCGCCGCTGCAGGGCGCCCAAGTCCAGGTACTTTTACTCTGCTGACCTATCCCCTCGACTGACCAAAAAATCTACAGTTCTTCCATCAACCTGGCCCGCAGGAACCCACTAGCGCCGACTGTCCTGATGAAAACACCCACGGGGGGGCAATGCATTTCACTACCATCATCCCACGGGAATCACAGTCCGGTTTGCCACAGCTGCCAGAGCATCCTTGCAAGGCGCTGGATTCGTTTGTGGCTGCAAGTGAGAATGGCTTTGTGCTGGATGAGGAGGCTGAAGCGACGTGGGCGTGCAAGGTGCCAGGCGGCTCTGTCCTCGTTGAGTGGAGCGGTGTGTAGTATTATATTTCATTCTTTCGATATCATTAGGGTCTGGAGCCTTGGCTTTACCTCCAGGTTTGAGAGCGTTCACTCTACAGTAAGTGTGTAAGGTTTGGACGAAGACCCGAGGCTCAAACTCGAATCACCAATTTCGTCAACTATGTATGGAGTATTTGATTTGCCGTCTGACCTACCATATTAGTCCATTTGATTTCCTTTTTTATCCCGCGTGTGAATCCCTCTCTTGGAGAATCCTCTATCCCGCCAAGCGACTTGACCATCGTGCTTGTCTGGCCGCCCCCTCTCAGCCCCTCTCTCAGGCCGCTTCCAAGTACATCTTCAAGAACACAGCAAAATTGTGGACCTTTCTTGGCCCGTCCCTATTTCCCACATTAAACTTCTCCATGGGGTTTTTCTGCATGAAATAAAGTGTGGATTGAAACACTGGTGATTAATGAATGGTCTGGGGTGTTGTTTTCGAGCTTTCTTTGGTGGTTGAAAACAGCGTGAATATCACACTCCCCGCCTTGGCGTCTCCCTTGTGTTTGTCTTGACCGTCAAGGAGGTCGGACTCCGGCCAAGGTGATATGGAAGGCACACGGTCACGAGGCACTTGGATTCTGCTCGCATTGGCAACTTGTTCAGGGTCGCGTACTGAATTCGATTTATTTCTTGGTTCTTTCACCAACGCACAATTTGTTCGGTTTTCTTCCTGGACCAACTCCATACCCTCCACTCATTAGGTTCCTTATAACGAACAAGAATTAGACTCTATTTTGGCTTTCCTGCGTTGGCTTGGGCTTTTCATATCCTGTTTTAAGGCATGAGCAAGCCATTTACACAGCACTCCTCAGCCTCCGCGACAAGTCTATTACCTGGACCATCGAAAGCGAGATCTGATGGGCACGGTGGAAAGTCTTCGCAATATGCTGTAAGTTTACTGGTATCTTGAGGATGCCATGGAATTGACACCATAACCCTGATAGCATTCGCTGTCCGATAAAGTACTATATAGCCTTAACCACGCGTTGCTGATACTAACCAACATCTGATAGTACTCTTTAGCACCCTCACCAGTGTCATGGGGTACACCTCTGCTTTTGGACACGGCTGAGCCTGACGACTTTCTGCACAACCCTGACCCCAAGCGCGACCGGAAGAGTGATAGAGGTGGGCATATTTTCACAGCTCGTGGGATTGGCAATCTCGGATGTCTGTTCATCCTGGCCGCCGGGTGCTTGATGCTCTTGTGAGTGGCTTTATTTTTCCCTTTGTCATCTCTGACAGAATATCCTATAGTGCCGGTGTGTGGATTTGTCTGATGACGCAACGAACCGCTACTAACTTTCATTGATCTAGGCTTCCCTTTGCTCTCCCACTTTCTCACAAAGAAGCAGACAAATCAGGGTGGCTTCAACCTCGGTGGGATCAATGCCACGGGCCAAATTGCCGACATGCCTGGAAATTTTGGCCTTATTGATCGCGATACACCCCAGGATGTTTTCACTAAGAAGTCCTACCAGAGTCCGAATGATGAATGGACACTTGTCTTCTCCGACGAGTTCAATATAGACGGACGCACTTTTTACCCCGGTGATGACCCGTATTGGGAAGCGGTTGATTTGCACTATTGGGGGACTGTTAGTTGCTTTTCTTTTAGATGCCTCGTCCAACATCTGATTTCTTCAATGCTAGAACGATTTGGAGTGGTATGATCCTGAGGGAGGTATGTGGATGGACAATAATAGCATCCCATTATTTAACATCATCCCTGCCAAAGCGACAACCAAAGGTGGGGCGTTGAGATTGACCCTGAGCAAAGTAGCCCCAATCGACAATCATAATTTGACCTATCGGTCGGGAATGGTAGCTTTTCTTTTTTGTAAAAATGTTAAACAGTGCTCAATTTTTTTTACAGATTCAGAGTTGGTAAGGCGCCGGAGTGATCAGTGTCGAGCGATGTGCTCATCTGATCTTAGGAATAAGTTTTGCTTTACCGGAGGATTGATTGAAGGTATTATCCATAGATTCAAGTACCTCGGTACCACTAACAGTTGGCAAAATTTAGCCGCTGTCACCTTGCCGGGTGCGAACAATATCAAGTTCGTGTTTGAGCTCTATCAAGTTCAACATGGGACTCATTAACCTATTACCTCCAACCCGCAGTGGTCTGTGGCCTGCGATGTATGTCATTGGTTAGTACATGATTATAGTTTACTGACCTTGCCATTCAAGATGGACCATGGGCAACCTGGGTAATTTTTTTTTTGTTATATCTGTTAAACGTCGCTCAATCCTTGTAGGACGGGCTGGGTTCGGTGCAAGTCTCGAAGGCCTGGTGAGTCTTCTGCTTTATTCGTCGGATTCGTATTAACACCGTATAGTGGCCGTACACTTATGATTCCTGTGACGTCGGCACCCTCCCCAATCAAACCTATCCGGGCACTGCCACCCCCCTTGCAGCCGTGCAAAACGGTGACCCATCGAATGGGAATGTGCTCGTGCGTCTGTCCTTAAGAGCTTCAAACCTGTTTGGAATTTAACACATCCTCAGTCTTATTTGCCTGGGCAACGATTGTGTACTATGGGATTTTAATATTTTATTTACCCCATTAACCTCCGTACCTTTTACAGCTGCTTGCACTTGTCCGGGCGAATCACATCCGGGCCCCATGAGATCGGATGGGTCCTATGTCGGTCGTGCCGCACCTGAGATTGATATCTTCGAGGCGACAATCGAGGGAGGACATGGGAAGGTAACCTGTTTCAGCTGAAATTGACATCAACTGGTCTCAATCCCATCTAGGTATCAATGTCAGCGCAGTGGGCGCCCTTCAATGTGTGTCACAGTCATGATTATTCATCGTAAGTTTGACATCCCATGTAGGCCGAATACAAATGGAGAAATACCACGGCGAACATGATCATGTATGAGCCTGATGTCACCGTTTTAAATACATATGCTGGCGGTTAGTTTTTATCCTCAGCTGACTCAAAATAGTTTTGAATTACTCATCTATAGGCGCCTATCAACAAACAACCAGCGGCCTTTCTACTACCAACCAAGATTGCTATGAGCTTGGTACGGCATGCTACAGCTTGTATGGCTTTGAATACAAACCTGGGTAGGTGATTTAAATTATTTGTCATCTTCATGTTTCATCCATCCCTCCCTCAGGTTTGACAATGCTTACATTACCTGGATTAATGATGGTAAACCATCGTGGACGATTAGGTCTGCAGGTATGGGTCCAGATCCTCTCACAGAGATTAGCACCCGCCCGATCCCCCAAGAACCCATGGTAAGTTCTCGCGCAAAACAATAAATGATATTCCTGAAATCGGGGTGATAGTATATCATTGCTAATCTGGGCTTTTCGCTCAACTTTGGAGGCATCGACTTTGACCGCCTGACTTTGCCGACGACGATGAGCATTGATTATATTCGGGTTTATCAACCCAAAGACTCGATCAACATTGGATGCGACCCCCCGGACTTCCCAACCGCAACATATATTAACGCGTATGAACCCCAAACTGTTAGCCAGTGTGAAGCATCAGGCTAATAACTCCCGCAGATACCCTGAGGCGTATACTAATAATAACCTAACCCTCTGGACTACTCCCTCATATAATCAAACCTGGCCGAAAAACCGCCTCAACGGTGGCTGTTCGTGATCAGTTCCGCGCTCATATTCTGGAAATTATACCTCTCTGAATATCATTTACATATCCTATCGCAATGCACATTCTCATCTCATTACTTGCATATAATTTCACACACAGGATTTACTGAACGCATGCATTATCATAGAATCGGCTTTGTCACGCATGGACTTTTTTGCACAATTCGACAACTGATGTATCTCCACTAATAGATGGGCTTTGGTCCCAATGTGGGGACTGGTACTTATAACATGGCTATTTGACACATTGCGGTGGTTCGTTGGTTGGGGTTCGGGTCTGGGCGTTGGGCGCTGTCTGCTGCTGTTAGCCGCCGGTTGCAGGGTATTTGGCTCTGCTTGGACTGGGGGATATCGACTTCCACTTACACCATTTCAAGACTGACAACTTGCGGAAAGTTGATTCAAACTGGGCTACTTAGACCCTTGAGTAAGCAAACCTGGGGCTAGTTTGGCTAGAAAAGTATGCCTTTCCAGGCTGTCCGTCGTTGCTCATGATGGCATTTTTCGTCACGAGCTTTTGCCATCACTCCACCTCCGCCTGCGCCTGAAACTGTTTCACTCAGACCTGCCAACTTCAATAGTTTATCCCCGGACACCCATCAAGAAGTGCGAGCATTTTTGATCCTGCTGATGCTAGTACTATTTCAAATATTAATCCGCAACTCAGCCTTTATTCAATGGATATACTCCGACGATATTGATTTTGACGGTACTGTCGATATCCTATATGTCGGCGGCAGTGAGTAGGCTCTGATGTTCTTCGAGATTTCCCAGGAGACCAAGGCGCGCCCAGCGTCTGCGTTTGGTGTGCTCAATGCCAACTAGGCCGTACTGCTCTTTTCCACAGGCCTTCCTATGGCGTGGTTGGGGTTCAACGACAGGGTTTAAACCTACAGAGTGTATTCCAAGGGTGGTAACCTGGTTAGCCTCGAAAGCCTATTGTGTTTGAAACACCCACGAATGTAAGCAATCACACCCATACTTGCTCCGTGATTAATGAATCCATTTGCGCCCCACCATAAATACGCTGACATTATCGTACCCACCCGGGCTCCGTCACTATCCAATAGCGAACCAAATACCTGTGGACATTACTCTGCTTCAAGTCTCAGCGCCCAGCTCGCCTGTTGCGATCAGATAATTACCATTCCTTAGCGGTACCTTTAACTCCCACAGAGTTATAAACATGTCAGTCGCTGTCTGCGGCCATCGGAGCTCCTTTAAATCCGAGCTATTCCATTTCGTAATAGTCTCGCGCGCCGGGACAACTGGGTCCCCGACTCGCCTCTTTCATGGTAATCCACTGTAGCAACCCCATCAACAAGTGACTTGGCGGTGTGAATCTATTTCCTTTCTGGTGGGTCATCGATGTCAGAATCGTTCAATCTGAGTACGGGTATATTTCACCTTGGTAATTCTTCTCACAGGTATATATTTTTAGTTCACCCGCAGTAAGTTCGCGCGTTCTTGTCCTCGGTTCTAAATATATACCTCGTTACTATTCCTTGCTTTACTAAATAGGCTTGGCTGTGCGAGCCCCGCTCCTTGATTCTGCTTATGTTCAATTTTGATGCCTGGGGCTGGGAGAATCCGCAGCACGGTATGGAAGGGTGAAGGGTGGCATCGGAAGCATTATAAACAGTGGGCGGTGTCGCGGACGTGGGGCCAAAAATGGCTCGACAAGTTACTTAGCCTAGGCTGATCTCGAGGACGCCAAGCCGCACGTAGAGTGATTAGGTTTGAAGTCTTCACCGCTTTCTTGCCGGCTATCGTGTTACTCTTAACTTGCTTTTACTTCATCCGCAGGGAGGTCACCATAGCCAGGCATCTACTGCCTGCACAGCGCCATTTATCGGCTATTCAAGATGCAGCAGCCACAAAACCGTTGGTCGTCGTGGAAGCTACTAGGGGCCCCTATGATAGAGTAATTACATCCGTTTGGTGTATAATCTGTAAGCCATCACTCCACTTTTGTGAAATGCAACCGATCACGCTAACGCCAACGGCCTTGCTGCCAGCATAATTTGAGCTCAGGCAATGGAGTACCTTCACTGCCTCGATCATTTAATCATGAGAATTACTTGTGATTGTTCTTTCCTTGTGCGGAGTCCGTGTGAGTCCTTGGCAGTACTGGTTATGAATTCATGCATTCTATAATTGTGAGCATAATATTGTAGCCTTTCAACACATGACCACAAGGTTGCGAGCTCATGGCCCAATATTCGAGTCGATGGGATTGAAACATTTGAATCCCTCACAACGCCTGCGGAGATTCAGGCACTGCCTTTTAAGCTTGGTTATGCCCTCGGGGTACCCTATTACTAAATCTCTAACTAAAAAGCTTCCACTGTCATGGCACCTAACATCTCACCTGGGAAAATCTTGGTCCACTTTAGTGCCGGGACTCTCGCTACCTATTTCTCATAGATCTGGAGTGCCTGTCCGGGCTTTTCCCGGAAACGTGGCTAACGTGGCTACGGACTACTCTGATTACAAGTCCGTTGGTGTCTGATTCGATCCAACCCCTTCAGAGTTTATGCTTGGCAATCTATTTTAAACACATTCGTCCTCCTCCAACACTTGACTAACATGGAGAGTTATTCTCTCGTTCCATCTTGGCAAGGCAGGACAGGACGCGAGTATCTTGGCCTGGGGACGCTCAGGAATATCTATTCAAGCCGGGGTTTTGGGTATAAAAGAGGCGCTATCAGGCCTATGTTACTTCAGTCTATCAACTCTTCAGCTTATACCAACACATTCTCCGAATTCCTTACCAGACCAAAGCTTTCAGTTTGCGCAATGCACTTCAACAAGAATTTCATTGCCTTTGTTATTGCCGCTGTCCTTACAACGGCATCTGCCTCCCCAGTAAGTTTTCAATAGTGCGCTGCAATCGTTTGGTAACGCTGCTAATCATCACCATAGATCAACACCGTCGGTGACGTTGCAGTCATTTCTCGAGAGCCAATCCCTCTCTTTGGCTCTCACAACCAAGTTGCACCACGCCGACATGGTGGTGACGATGACGGTGGCCGACACGGCGGTGATGATGGTGGGAGACGCGGGGGACGCATCGCGGCTCGCCGACATGGTGGCGATGACGACGGTGGCCGACACGGTGGTGACGATGACGGACGCATAGCAGCTCGCCGACATGGTGGTGATGATGACGGTGGCCGACACGGCGGTGATGATGGCGGGAGACGCGGGGGACGCATCGCGGCTCGCCGACACGGTGGCGATGACGACGGTGGCCGACACGGTGGTGACGATGATGGACGCATCGCAGCTCGCCGACATGGTGGTGATGATGACGGTGGCCGACACGGCGGTGATGATGGCGAACGCGGAGGACGCATCGCGGCTCGTCGACATGGTGGTGATGACGACGGTGGCCGACACGGTGGTGACGATGACGGACGCATCGCAGCTCGCCGACATGGTGGTGACGACAATGGCCGACACGGTGGCGACGACGGCGAACGCGGAGGACGTATTGCGGCTCGCCGACATGGTGGTGATGATGATGGTGGCCGACACGGCGGTGATGATGACGGACGCATCGCAGCTCGCCGACATGGTGGTGATGATGACGGTGGCCGACACGGCGGTGACGATGACAGACGCATCGCGGCTCGCCGACATGGCGGTGACGACAACGGCCGACACGGCGGCGACGACGACGGACGCGGGGGGCGCATCGCGGCCCGCCGACATGGCGGTGATGATGACGGTGGCCGACATGGTGGTGACGATGGCGAGCGCGGGGGGCGCATCGCGGCCCGCCGACATGGCGGTGATGATGATGGTGGCCGACATGGTGGTGACGATGACGGACGCATCGCGGCTCGCCGACATGGTGGTGACGACAATGGCCGGCATGGTGGCGATGATGACGGACGCGGGGGACGCATCGCGGCCCGCCGACATGGCGGTGATGATGACGGTGGCCGACACGGTGGTGACGATGACGGACGCATCGCGGCCCGCCGACATGGTGGTGACGACAATGGCCGACATGGCGGCGATGATGACGGACGTGGGGGGCGCATCGCGGCTCGCCGACATGGCGGTGATGACGGTGGCCGACACGGTGGCGACGATGACAGACGCGGAGGTCGCACCTAAGCAATTGGCTAGAAATCCATCCACTCTTCCCATCCACATGTCATTCTGAATATTTTCCTTCGAAATGTACTACGACGTGACAAGGCCCTAGGATTAGAAATTGTGCATAAGGTTATATCTGTGTAAATATATATGGACAATCGATCATTAACGCTATTGCTTATAAGCCATGTTTGTGGGCACTAAATATTAGATATCGATCTCAATTATCCCCGCCCTCCGCTCCAGGGTTTCCTTCAACGCTTGGTGTGGTGGTCATCCCGAAGAGCTTCAGGGGCAATTTCCCTCAGAAAATTTAATGAAGAAAAGAGTGCGAAATACACACATATCTGATATCTTTGACGCTTAGTTTGTGGAGCTTGGCGCCCGTGCCTTCACCAAGGGCTGCTTCTGCAAGGCCTATAAATATGTAAGCCTGGCACTCATCTGGGCTAGTCGAGACGACTAACCAACTTTAACTTCTTGCAGCCTCAGCATCCTGGGTACTGTGAGCATAAGAGTAGGGGGTATATGTGAACCCACGAACCGCTCTTCAATTGTATTTTCAACCACAAGCCGCTTGACGTAAACAGGTTTCTCCTGGCCAATCCGATGACACCTACATGTTGATTAATTCGGACGCTCAGCGTTGCATAGTATGTTAGTCGACCTATCGTATGCTTGCGATTCCGCTGCGTAGTTCCATGATAAATCCATGCTATTAATGATAATTTAATGGATGGGGATAGAATGAAGAAAATCGTTACTTGATTATACGGTTGGCCGACACCAAGTTGAGGCTGAAAAGTGGTCAATTAGAAGATCCCGTACCAAAGCCATATGACTCACCCCACGCTTCCACACTTGGTGCTTGAAATTTTGATTTCAGCGGTTAATTAGTTATAGTCAGGGATAGGAGAAACCTCACCTGATCAAGATAACCTTTGGACCACCCGCCTGCTTAAATGTCGCTAATGTGGAATCCCTAGCAGCCCTATCCATTTTCCCGTCGAACCTCAAGCTGCGGATACCATGACGAGAGAAAAGTATTTCGATCAAGTCGAGCATCGAAGTCCCTAGAATGTCGCATTTGAGAACGAACCTTCGCAATGACAATAATAGAATGCCAAACATTGGGAGTAGCAGATCGTTTTATCTCCTGTGGTTTCCCACTCTTTCAGGTAGTCTATCAGAGCCAGCATCTTGGTGCTTGGTTCTAGATCATCATCTCCTTTGCTCCAGGTTGCTAGGACTGCTTCAGAGAGGCCATCGGCATTCTCCTGCTTCTTTTTGCCCTTCGGCGGCGACGATTTTTGAGATTTCTTTGGGGGTAGCGGTTTACTGATGTCATTCATGGTCAGGTCCATAACCTCTTCCTAGGTAAGGTTAGCCTTGGCGGGTTGGAGCAGCAAAGCCTGTATCTTACATCGTCGACCAGACTTTTCTTCTGACGTTTCGCTGATCGTCGGTCAAACATTTCAGAAACATCGGGCAAGTCATCATCATCCGAGTCCATGGCACGCTCCTCCCAAGATTTTTCTGGTGAAGGAGAACGTACTCGAATGATCTTTGAATGCTTAGTTTGGCCTGAAGGTTTCCTCTGGGCCCGTCGTTGAGCACGGGCATGATTGGATAATTCCTCGTCCGTGGGTTCGAATGCCGAAGATTTGAATACTTTTTCCGGCGTGAGGTCCATCATCTTCTTGCACGTAGGGCCTGTGGCAGCTGAATACCAATAGCGCTTACTAAAATAAAATTCGCCTACATGGACGATAACCCTTGGCAACCGCCTTTTCATACTCTTTCTCAATAGCAAGGTTCTCCTTTTCGTTCCCATGGCCACTGTTCGCGACGAGCATTAGGACAAATATAACTAAATGAGATTGATAGCCCACAATATGCCATCATGAACAATGGGTGAATTGCTGAGATTGAGTGAACAGTCTATGAAAGTATCAGTCCTGGCCGTCTCGATGGTTGTAAAACGCACCGAAGCAAATTTGATGGCCACAAGCTAAAACGCGACCGTTATCCTCAAGGAACACTGATGGCAGTGGCTAAATGAATAGAATTTTGCAAGAATGATCCAGATACGCACAGTCTTTGCAAACAGGACAACTATTTTCCAAATCATCGTTTCCTTCGTCATGGAAGTCGAGGAGCTCGGTGGCTCGAGCACGAAGGAGGAATCTATAGTTTGGTCAAGGACATGGGTATTGACAGGTGTAGAATCCAAACCTTTGTTTCGTCTAGGATGGGGGCTCGATGTAAGCAATATCATTTCCCAGCACATGGCAAGGTACCTCTGCTACCCAAGCAGCGCCCATTATCTTTCGGGCCCTGCCAAGCTCCTTCTCAGCATCACCCGCCATGATCAGCGTGGGATCTTCATAATCATCCGTCAATGCCTAAAAATATGATTAGATAAAAAGCAAAACAACGGGGATCGACAGACGAGGATAAGCTTTGGATGACAGCACAGTTGTCGCATTCGAAGAATTAATACCTAAGAATGTGAAGGGTTGGCAAATAAGGATATTTTGTGAGGGAGTTGACTCAACCAATACTATAGCATGACTTTCGCTTTGTTAGGCCAAATTTAAGTGGACTGCACAACGACGCACTTTTTCACCAGAGTTCTCTCCCGGATGAATTTGTTTAGACGAATTTTGGTCCTTTTCTCAAAAGAGTCGTAAACCTAAGCGGCTTCAGCAATGTAAAAAATCACTGGGAGATGAACCCTAACATCTCGTTCCTCAGCAGAGAACTGGAGTTGTACGAGTTCGATTTCCTTCGGTGGCAACTGCAACAAAGGCTTTCCCTCAAGAGTAGAATTCTTAGTTCGTCGAAGCAAGATGGGTTTCAAAATCGCCTGCGCGCGGGAGCCTGTCTATACCGTTGATCAATCAAATTTACTAATAGCAATCGAATGCCTACCTGCGAGTGGGGCGTCCTCAAATTGAACTCTGGCCTATATAACAGGTAAGATAGTAAAGTACGCGAGAGGGAATATGCATACCACATGGTCATTGAAGTCCTTCCAATCATTCCATGGTCTAAAACGACCAAACCGCAGAAGACCATAGATATCCGCCCTTCGTTAAACGGTATGAGTATTGAGCATGGGTGAAGATGAGCAGGGAGCAGCACAAAGTATTGGTTACAGGTGTGCCTGTGAGCATCCAGCGATACTTGGCCCGAACGTGAGCTAAGCAGGTACTTGACCGAGTGGATCTAACATAGCGAATAGTTATCAAATCACATTGCAAACACGACGTCTCCAACCAACCTGTTGCGAATAAACTGCGCCTCATCGGCAATTGCTCGGTAAAACCGTGTGCGTGCTATCACACCCCTATACGATCAATCAACAACCTGCACAGGTATAGTAAAAATAATTTACCCATGTTCCGCTAACCACTCAGCCTCCTCTTCAGGCCCGACATCGGAGGGAACAACAAAGTCCATATTCAAGGACTGGTATGTGGTGATCACGACCTGATTAAATATTGGGTAAGGGTATGTCCCAAAACAAAGAACTACATTCACATCTTTAGACCTGACGTCCGAAAGTTTCTGTTTGCATAATTTGAGCTTTCAATACGAAAGAGTTACGAGGCAGTGCACCTTCAATTTATCCTTTCCATGATGTATGTGGACCGTGAAGACACCATTGGTTTTGGTATCGATCTCGTCTTTCCACTTGATAGCACGGGCTTGAGATATTAAATATTATACCAAACCAAAAAAAAACACACCTGTTGCAACAAAGCAGCAGGAACCACAATAAGCGTGGTACGGCATTCATCCTCAATATTTGGCATATTTGCCGCCATGGTGGCAATCATTTGGACGGTCTTGCCTGAGCGATCATGAATGAGGCTGCAGATTATGATATCATGATGGCAACTAACCGAGACCCATGTCATCACTTATCGTAAGCAGTTGAGCAAGGTTCGGAGAATGATCGTTTTAAGTAAGACGAACGCTAAAATTCCACCCCTGTCGGGGCCCCTTTCTTTGGCCACCATCCTATTTGTGTTTTGCATGTTACAAAAATACCAGCAAGAGTATGAAAAAGGTACGGACCACGCAACGCCAATAACCTGGTGGCTCAGCAATCTAACCTCAAGGCCTGGAAGCAAATCTTGGTGGCTTGGACACATGAGCCTCGATATACACATGAAACACCACCACTAACCTCTTTAATCCGAGCTCTTCTAGTGCAGATTTTACCGTAAGACCATGGCTGAGATTGTCAATCGACCGAGTGATGAATTCGGCCATTCTGAAATTGCGTCAATAAGAATTTCTTCTGCAAAATGCTGACGCGAACCTTTGCTGTTGATCGGCTCCCCCTACATCAATTGGTCGGAGCGGGGTGTCCGCGTCGTAATTGAGATGAAAGCCCCCATTAGAAACTGCACTGAGGACCGACCAAGGCCTGCAAGAAACGGCGCGTCCGCAACTGTATTGGCATTTGTCAGAGGCTGTGTTAACGATAGTATGACTTGAGGGTCACCGGCAGCCTGGGTGAGAGGCGAGCTAAAATCTCGAACCCTCCCTAGCTTCCTCCTGATTTCAGAACCGCCAGCTCCAGGTGAATCCGTTTCAATTTCATTGTCTTCCCATTGCGCCTCCGGGCCCGCAGGCACTGACAAGCCCCCAAAAGCCTGCAGCGTGCTGTCCAGTGTATCCAATAAGCTTTTGGACGCCTTGGACGCGTCGTCTCTCATGATAAGAATAGTCCAAGCAAGAAGTTCAATAAAGTAAAAATATATGGGTCCCGAGAAAGAGAGTGCTTCGGCTAGATTGTAAGTTCCAGGCTCATGCTGTTATTCGCTATTGATATTGATATCCATTTCACATCACGGGACCAAATCCGATATCTCATCCAATCAAGAACTTATCAACATCCGCACTATTCAAGAGAGGTTGAGGTGCGGTAATAATTAATAGTAATAGGTACAGCCAGCTAACTACATGCAAGCCATAAATTAGATGAAAAAAGAAAACTGGGGTATATCCAGTGGATACTAGTACATGGCGAAAAAATCCCGAAGGGGAAAGAAGGCGAAGCCGAGTGCGATGAGGGGAGGCTGAATAGGTAGTATGTTCAGTATTAAATGATATGGATAAATTGGCAGGAGGTGTTGAATCCAAGCAGAGAGAGATGGGATCACAACATCCGTGCATGCCCAATGTCTCGCGCATGCTCGGCGGAAGCATTCCTATCCACGGATCCTCCAACCATCACCCTTCCTGCTGACTTTACCCACTCCACCAAAGCCTTCGCGAACTACAAGCCACATACCAGTGCTGCACACAACGTCCTTGATTTCTTCTGCAGTCAAACGCGTGGTGGGTAGTATGGGGTGATTTTGGGGTGCTGGCCGATCACGTCGGTAGGAAAAAAAAACGGAAAATAGAACTAGCATACCTCTCTTCCCAACAACCTCCATGCTCTCCACTTCTACCTCTGGCAATGGGAAGGGCACCTTGAGCATCGCCACGACTTTCGGGTGATGGGGCGTTGGGCTTAGCGTGCCCACCTTGACACGCAGTATAGGTGGTGGAACGGAACCCCCTTCTCCCTCTCCTCGGGCAAGGAGTCGACGGAGTTTGAGTGTACAAACCCAAGGCGTCTCCGAGTCTTCAGGGTCACTTTCTGCACCTTCGTCTATATCATCGGCGATTTCATCCTCATCCCCATCGCCCCCCTCAGCTGAACCTAAAAGTAAGCTCCCCCGTTTGCCACCTCGTCCTACACGGGATGCAGGTACAGGAGATTTTCCTGCCTTCCTTCTGAGGTCTGGAGTGGACTCTTTCCTATGTTTCCTCCTACCCGCTCCTACTGAATCAGGAGCCCCCCCTTCCTCGCTAGCGCCGACACTAACACCGGTGCTGACACTCTGTTGCGATATTACACTCAACCTACCATCAACGTTAGTTACGATCTTATCTCCAACATTATGAATTACCGGTTCTCATCCTGTACACCTATCGTACCTCTTCTCCCCGTACGCCCCTCAGGACTACCCTTCTTTGCTCGCAATTTTGCTCCAGGAGCGGACCCGCGCTTCCACTCGAATCTGACCTCAACTCCGCCCCTGCGGCCATCCGATTCGAAAGAGAATTTTTGACCCAATTGCTTGAGATTATTCATCCCAGCATTCACACTAAGCATCCCGTTGCTAAGCGATCCGCCATGGTTATTCGGGTCGACGGGATCAGAAGGTCGCTTAAACCACCGTCGGACAACCCATACATATAACAGGGCCCGGTTACTATGCGCTCCGCCAATGGGAAGCCGAGACAGCGTTGGCTGGATGCCAAGGATCAGTGGGCGGGGTTGATTCTGCTGCTGTTGGATTTGCGACTGGGTCGGAGTTGCAGTGATGGAAGGCGCAGGTGAAAGAGGAACGGGCGTCAACTGAGTTGATGTCGGACGATGATTCGGCTTCGGCGTTGCCAAGCTAGCGGAAGCTGATGGGGTAGAGGGGGTACGGGTATGCTTGGTAGGTTTAATCTCCGGAAGGTAAGGAGAAGAGGAAATGGGCGGTTTTTTACTAAACATCTTGCCAAAAATACTTCGCTTTCCATGTAATACAGGGGTTGGAGAGGGGGATGGTGGAGCGTGTGAATGTGACGAAGATGACGGAAGGGAAAGCGCTGAGGAGCCTGGGGTACCTGCATCGGGTGTAACAGGCCGGCTGTCGTGTGTGTGTGGAGGAGCACCAAGGTTCATAGTGTTAGAAGCGGCGGAGCGGGCGGAAAATCCACTAGGTTTAAGTCCTAGTTCGTCCACACTTGTGCGCCCACCAGGTGCGGTAGAAGAATCACCCCATACCTCTATTGGTTCAAAGAGGGCAAGATCAATCAATTCGATACCCCTCTTTTGAAACTTGGCGATTTTGGCGTCAGTTCCGGCATCTACGATAACGTTCGTAAGCACGTTGTGCGCTTGTAAGTTGTAGAGAGGAATAATTGTGCGACGAGTCGATGAAGCAGACGCAGTGGACGCGAAGGAAGCAGTGGATCCATATCCCGAATAAGAAGCCGACGAGGTGGATGACCGGTTGGACGATGTCCTGGATAAAGTCGCATTCTCATCCGTTGGGGATGCAGGCGCAGAAGAAAGATCCACAGATTGCCGGTTAGGTGTCGACGACGCTAAGCCTGATGGACCCCGGGTGTTTGGCGGCACCAACTGAACTTGTAGATTCAATGGGTGGTTCGATTTCGATGGTGGTGGTCGCACAAAAATGAATGTCTATCAATCATATGTTAGTCTCTCCAATCAAGACAAAGTGTGGGAGTAGATAGCAAGAATCGCCGCACAACCGCTGAGGGAGAACTGCCTGTCAGGCGGGAGGCAACGCAATTGGGAAAGCAGGTGGGAGAGAGCAACTGGGTGAACAACCAACAAACCTCGTTTGCACTTCGCCTCTCCTTCACCTCCTTCTTTGACTTGAGGCCACTGTCCTCCGCGGGGACATTCCCACCACTAGCTGCTCCACTCGGTACTTTCACCTCGTCTGATTCTGTATCGAGTACGAATTTGGACTTGTCATTATTAAGTGCCGAGGGAAGGAATGATGCCAACGTCGAAAACATGGGACTCGAGCAAGATGCGAGTTATTGGTCCGCCGCTGAACTAAATGTTCATGAGTTTAAAAAAGTATCGCCTGGGTATTATATGGTAGGGTGTATTACTTATGTCCAGTTATGGACGGTTTGGGATGTGCATCATATTTGACATGTCACCATCCGCTTGCCGTGTTGCCGGGCAAACGCGAAACCCCTTGGCCCAATGTGTTTTTTGGATTAATAATGATCTCACCCCTGTGTCGCCCTCCAGTGAGTATCTATAATCCATCATCAACATCATGATGATCAGCTACTAGGTGGATGTACATAGTTGGCGCCCAATACGGGGGGAATCCTCCCCGGCCATGTATATAGACGGTGACAGAACCCTTCATCTTAGACAGCCAGGGATGGTAAATATCACTCCGTACCTTTCGCATTATCTCACCATGTCTCGGGCGCGCTGCGCTGCTGGCATCTTGGATCAGAGTTACAAATACTCCCTTGTAAGAAACTGCGGATTCTATCACAATCCAAACCTCCCAGGGACCCAACAGTTGTTGCTCAGCATTCTCGCCCGGATCTCGGAACGCTTTTTTCTTGAAGGCGCTCAGTGGGGTCAGGCGTAGCGCTGGTCGCGTTACTTTTCTCCTGAGCCGGCGTGACGGTAAACCCGCCTATGCGATTAGAAACACAATTGTTTCAAAGATCTCACATGTATGAGTCCCCTGGACCCCCGCTGCTGAAATTTGAAATGCGGGTCGGTAACCAAACACACTCGGAGTACCACAACAATCCTAACGATAATCACGAGGTAAAAGCTTCAAGATTGTCCAATACGCTGCCAGTGTTCCGTCACACACTTACTGCGCATGGATTCTTTATCTATTCTATTGTGCGCATGATTTCTCTTCCTGTCATTCACCGCAGCACCAGGGCATGAGATATCTTTCCAGAAGCACACAACCATCATTCTTCTGATGCTAAATAGCTGGCGCAGCCCGATACTGATAAATCCACCGGACCCGAACTTGGTTGTCAGGGATGGTAACAGCGTCTCTACCCCACCCGGATAACCAGGATGAAATGATAGTTGAATATTGAATACGAACCAGAGGTTTTTGATCTTCAAAAACTGGAAAGGCTCTGGGCATGACCTAATGTGAGTGACATGATTTGTACATCACGTAATGCCCATTATGCAATCACAATTTCAGAGCCAAAATAGGCAAGTCCCAGGCCTTGGGCATATTGACATCAGGAGCGGGCAAAGTGACGGCCTTTTTATCTCATATTGAAGGATAGGGCCGCGCACCATAATCAGACTTCAGCTTCAGGTTTGATCGAGTACCCACTCAAAATGCTGCCCGCTCTGGGAGCAAGGCAACGCCCGGCGGGCGCACCCTGGCACGTGGTTGAAATATGTATTGAATATTTCAAAAACCTCAACAACTTGGACAAATGGGTTCTCAAAACTAGACTTCGGGGCACACGGAGCCCCTTCTTAGCCCTAGCCACAACATTCTCTGTTTTTTTTTTTTTTTTTGTCGACCTGCGCACACACGCGAACGTCGGGCGAGATTTTAAGGTTTACACACAGCTCGCACCTGACTGTTTTATTCACAGGGAAGGTTAAACCTTGGGTCCGGGATGGTCGAGGAGTTCAAGTGTCCCTGTGGATCACTCCATGAACCATATGTTCAAGAATTGAGTAAGGGCGCTTATTACCCCCTCGTGGATCGTCAGGTATGAAGAAAGTCGGACAAGAGCATGGAATACGGTGGCTGACACGCACTCTTTCACGCCTAGAAGTTACCCTTGGCTAGGCCTGACCCACCTGGATTTATATTTTCTTTGTCCACCTGATAACCAACATCGCTCCTCGGCTCCTCCGGTTGCCTCAAGGCTTTGCTCCCGTTCAGCCCAATAATTGTTTCTGTTCCCCTTGATTATGATCATCTCGATCCCACTTGAAGGGGATGTTTCGCAGCGGGAAGCTATGATGGGTCCACGTAAAAATCCTGAGGGCTTACCACTTGGCAAGGCCCGCGTAGTGATCCCAAGGCATGGCTGGCATCTGCAGTCCGCAAGAGCTGCGCGTACTTGCTTCGGAGTAATCACTGCCTGAAACCTCCCGCGAATGGCCACCAGTTTCTTTGTATCGCGAGACGCCCAATTCCGCCATGCACCAGCAGGAGAAGCGGTTTGGTTTTAATCTGTCATCGCCTGCAGGCCTGGTCGTTCTTTTGGTGCTGTATTGATCTCATAGATTGCACCCACCTCTCATTTCTACGGTTGAGGATCACGATCTCCCTGGCTCCCTGCTAGCTCATATTTACGATGAGGTGGGTGTCCCCTGTACCCTATTCATTTTCTTCTGCGGCTATACCAGCGATCAAATACTGACTGAACGCAACCCTCTACCGGCGACATGCATATAGCTCGCGGCTGCCACCAAATCATTTCAACTCCACCCATAATATCCTGACCACCCTCTAACTTGCGCAGTTTCCATAAAGGCCAACCATCGGCATTCCTATTAATTTGCTTCCTATCCCCGCATCGTACCACGCACGACATGTTACTTTTGCAACTCTTGTTTTGATTGCGATGGGAAAGGACTACCGACATGTTCGACAGAACTGTGGGCTACCACCACCTCGACCCACGAGTTCAAGGATCAATGTATACTTGCTACCCGATGTGGCAGCCCTACTGAACCGGATCGCGCAGGTACAGAAGACACGAACGGCTTTTACCCTTCGCATACGCCCGGTGCAGAGTGGGCACCCTACGAAAACGATTCCACATGATTTGACAGCGCACGATGGGTGGAAATCGTATCTTCATTTGTTCATGCCCACTGTCGCCGCCAAACTGGCCCACTTCCAAAAAAAATTATTCCCTGCACACACTGATTGTTGCCATCGCTGAATCGACCTTGCTCCCCCTTGCGAATCCACGCCATCCCTGATGCTTCTTAGCCTATCTGCGCATAACTTACAGCTGTGATGTGCAAATAAGACCTTACGTTTGTCAACCATCCCTGCCTAACGACATGTGGAAACTTCCGACCACGTTCCAAATTGTGTAGGCTGAACGTCATTTAATGAGGCACAACTGGTCTCCTCGTCGGAAAACGGCGTAGTGGGTTTCATCTGCAACAAGGTCGCGCCTCCAAGTTGGCAATATGATCACCTCCCGTTGAATAGCAACAACATCATTGCCTATTTGTCAAGCAATCGGGGAAACCCACAGAGAAGCTGACAGGCCCACACCAGCTGAGGCAATTCTGGATCCAGACAGCCTTGTTCGTCCGATCCTAGGGTTCTCCATGCCAACACCGTACTCCTCGCACGCCTCACCAAGACATTCACAGGAATACCAGTACTGTTACTATTATTATTGTGGCAAGGTCGCTCCGATGCCCTTCAAACACTCTATGGTCACAAAACGCATCCACTTCGGAATCGGAAATGCAAACGCAGATGCCACGTAATCTTTACTTGGACGATTAATCTCTCCTTCCAGGAATCGAACAGCCTTGTTTGAATCATGGCTCCAGTGGATAGCTGGCACAAAAGGAAATGAATGAAAGGATTGTATCCGGGTTTATGTCACGGTTCGAGCAAGGCTAATCGGCTTTGTTGTTTTTCGCCGCGGCAGTCGATTTCTGGGCTTTCAACCTGAAACCACCATGTTTAGCATTGTTAGATGTAAGTCACACATCCTCTTGCTCATATGCTTGCCACACCGACGATCATTTGACCTCGGAATTCCGCTATTAGCGGAGAAGTTAGCTTTCGCGATACGCCCGATTGGATTCATCAAGCATTTACCAAAGTTCTTGTAGGATCCTTGAATACCAACAAACAGATTTAGTGGCTTTTCCAATCTTCCACCCTTCACTCCACGAAACTGTAATCCCGGTGATATCCGTAATGCTTCCTTCACCTTTTGTGGATACAAATATTTTCGGTCACCAATGAGAGAGGCGAGAACGGCATCGTTGAATTGCAGATCTTCACCCTATTGGTATTTGGTGGGTTATATAATCCACCACCTAAATATCGGCGAGATGTGATCTACCAAGTGGACAATCACAAGGCCATGCGACAACTAGGCATCCGAATTCAATGCCGGAACAAAGAGAATATAGTCGCGGGTAATCACCTCGGTGCATCACCGAATACTCATGTCCTTTCAGACTCCATATGGACACAAAAAACCAAAACTATGTTACATACGCTCATGGGCTATTATTTACGATCATCTAAAACGCAGACTTGGTTCACCTCGGACTCCGAATCCGAGCGCTCCATGCCGGGGTACGCCTAAAGGTAATAGTCTGGGATACACAAATGATTACCCGACACCTGAGCTGACCACAGTTCAGGGTTCCTTCAATGTAACAAGCACCTCAATGGTATCATCGGGGTGGAATGTTGGCTGAAGTCAATCGATTATGGACCCTGTCCCCGATCGGGCTACGAAAATTGCTTTCTCGTAGTCGATTCACGACGCAAAGTCTTGGATCATAACTTACACGGGTGGTGTCAAAAGCTAGCGGGTATAAAATCTAGGAGCAACCTACCGTTCACCAACATCCCTCACTCCCACCATTCGATTTATCCCGCGCCAATGTCTTCCCCTCAGGTAGGCGTACTTGTTTTTGAGCCCTAGGTTCCACCTTGATGTCGTCGTAGTCAAGCAGCAATGGATCTTCCGGCCAACTGCAAGTGGACCTATCTGATGTACCACGGACACCCAGAAGAACACCGATGGCCTGCCAATTCTGTAGAGGTATCCAACAAGTCTCAGCAAGGATCCCGCACTTGAACTCATCCACCCATCTTGACAGGCCGAAAATTAAAATGCGATGGGGCGCGGCCCTCATGTGCCAACTGTAATCGCCGCGGTTACCCTTGTGTCTATGTTCCTGTGTACGTCCAGTGATTATAAACGAGCTTAAAATTCACTCAGATATCTATCTACACAGCAGTGCTACTGTGCAGAAATAGATTTGGCGAAGACCTTCAAGCATATTTCACCTGATATTCCAGAACGTTGAGAGGCCCTGACTTTACTTATTTTACCTCACTATGTAATATGCATAGATTTCATATAAAGGCCACATATTGATATGTGTTCCTCTTATGTAGTATGAACAATATAGAACGAACATTCGGAAATTGGCGAAAATCGTTCCTTGTATGGAAACAGTTATACACGCTTGATCTACAAAAAAAATTGTGACTTTCTGATGTTTTCGCAACATGCTGACGCTGACACAGACCATCGAGATCACTCGTGGTCACCGAGTTCAAGGGAGATCGAAATTTGCTTCATTCACGTCGTACCTAAGAAGCAGTCGGCTTTTGAGATCGTGAATAGACTGAATTAGGAAGGGAACTCTCCTTTCACACATCTAGTCGGCGTGATAGAACAGGAGAGTCCCACGTTCCACTGTCAAATTCACGCTTCAACAATGAGGGCAACTGAACATGCGAACATGGAAGGATGGTTATGGTGGAAACAGGGTAACAATGTTTCCAGGATCTACCATAGGGAGTTTCTGCGAGAACGCGTCGCGAATAGCCTGATGCCTAGCCCGGCGCATGCATATTCATCTCCGTAGGTGTCAATGTCAGTAATCATGAAATCTACGGGCCGCGAGGCGTGGCTACCCAGTGGATTCCAACCACGAATACAGCTAAAGCTGCACAACATCTAAAATGATGTGTAAGATCCCGGACATTAGGATTACGTTCAAATCATTTGAGCAGGCAAAGAACATGGCGCCAGCTGGTATCCCTGACAGCGTCATCCGATGATGGCACGGCTATTTTTGAGTTTATGCACCCGTGAAAGTTGGAATTGCAATAATCAACCTCCTTGCATAGTCTTCAATAGGAATTCCCGCTGATGAAGCTTTAAATTCCGCTGAGGACACCCCCTGTGGCATTCAAGGTAGATGGATACGATAGTATCACTACTCCGAGTCCCACCAATTATGTAATACGTGTCTTAGTTCATTTGACATGAGAGTTTGCCACAGGCGATCGACTTCAATCAGTGGGCGTTACTGCTCTACCTCCAGCACTTGGCCATAAACTTT